>QANX01000280.1:0-151969 GCA_003254975.1 Ochetophila trinervis
CAGTTTTTGAGAATTGTTATGTGTAAAATTTTTGTTAAGCTGATGTGGCAAAAAAAAAATTTATCAGGTTGACTTTTTACTTTTAAAGAGTCTGTTAAACATGCTGACTCATAATTTTTTTTTATCACTATCTTTAACAGTTTTATTTTAATTAAAGTTAATTTTAATTAGATTTAATTGTTTTATTTTAATTACACATTATCAGTTAAGTTTATTTCAAACAGTTTTCATTGGAGACTATTTTTGAATATTCACTTTTTATTAAATAGACATTTACCACATAAGCAACAATAACTTCTATTATACATGCCACATAAACTCCAATCCACAGTACCATTAAAAATGCTCTTAGACTCCAAATGAAAAATCTCTTGTAGTTAATATCACAAATAACATTAATTTAGAAAAGATAAGAGCTTTATACAATTTAATGATCAAAGCTTTACAATTTGCTTGTCTTCAAAATATGAACCACCAAAAAACACACTGCAAAATAGAATACTCGAGTAAATCTATTAGAACTTTTGATTTTCATTCTGGAAAAGAAATGTAAACTGTAAAATTTTGCTGGCTAAGAAACTAATGTCCATGGTTGAATATGTTCACAGATAAAGGTCAAATTACAGGGAAAAGCTCAGATTGAGCAACGGATAAGTGAAATTGAAACTGCAAATAATAATAAATAGATAAATAAATAAATAAAATCATTCAATACTATTTGATTTCTTTTGGAATTACAGTCCTTAATAATTATGCAGGATAACGATTTTAAGAAAATCTTCTTTGGCCACTTTTTCACAGGTCAGATGTTCATAACTGATTTGATCGTTTTCAAAATTACTGAAGAGGTTCTGAATGGTCTCTAGTGTGGTGTTGTACGTCAACCTCTACAAGAAAATCATATAAGCCGACTCTCATGCAAAATCTTCATTCAAGAATAATCATCCTATCCATGATAAATGTAATGGAACAAGTATTCTATCCATGTTGAGCCAAGGGTTTGGTGCTGTTTACAAATGTTGCACTTTTATCAAACCCCTGAAGCAAAAGAATCCGAAGTGTTTCTACACCGTCTTGAAATGTAAAATTCAACTGAAAAGGAAATTTCTTCAGAACAATTAGAATCCAATATCAATGCATCTAACTTTCTATCTAAACAGAGTAACGTGAAACTTTTACATACCTCTTCACGTTCTTGTTTAGTGAATGGACGTAGAACAAAGTTGACAGGATCCATTTTCCCGGGAGGCCTGCCGATGCCTAGAAAAATTTGCAAATTTATCAAAGGTATTAAATATTCAAAGGATCACAATGGCAATAATTATTGTACAATTAGGAACATACCAATTCTCAATCGTGGAAAATCACGGCTTCCTTTAAAGTGATCAATGATACTCCTCATCCTACAAACGAAAGCAAATTTTACAAACTATCTCATGGATTCTTCTCTTTTTTTCCATTTATTGTTTGGTGAAAACCATTGTGACAAGCTAACATTAGTAAGGTCAATAAACTTTAAAAGGACAATGCCCAATAGCAATTGCGCTCTTCCTCAATTGGTGAACAATCTTAACACAAGCAAAACAAATTTAAGTTTATAACCCATATTTTATATAAATTTCAGAGAAGCCCTGAAAGGTCTAACAAAGAGGATGGAAACTTAGAGGTCACCACTAGCAGTTCCCTTAATTTGACAATCAGCATGCAACTGAAACTGAGTAAACATACATTTTTCTACGATGTTTATCTGATTAACACATCCCAGGCATTAGTTCAAAGATTATCCTATGAAGTTCTTCAAGGACCCAAATAATATTTGGATTTTACTCTGCATTCCAGGTTATATTGATATGGGCTCCCTAAACATGAATTTAGGAATCATGCAAACATTTCCCATAACAAAAATAAATAATCTAAAACAGAAGCTAGTCTGTACAAATAAAGCTGTAAAATAATCACCCATTGTGTCCTCCATGTCCACCCTTTGGCAAAAGCTTCAGTCTTGCAAAAGGCAAATCTAGGTCGTCAAAAATCTGCACAGGAGAATTTAGAAGAAAAAAAAAATGATGATTGTAGATTAAGTTGGTGGCCTCAGTTAAAGGAAGCTAAAGGACAAACAAAAGTAAATGAGAAATGATTTAGTTAACAAAGGAGAAAGAAAGAATACCACAAGCACTTGCTTTAATGGAATTTTGTAATATTTAGCAATAGCTCCAACCTTCAATAAGGGTCCAGAATCAACCAGTTATTATGGAAAACCACAAAAAAATCGTGACCCCCAATCATGTGGAAATCATTCAGATAGCTTACTTACAGACTCACCACTTGAGTTCATGAAAGTTTGTGGTTTAGCAAGCATAATTGGAACATCTCCAATAAAACCTGTATTATTGAACAGGCTCCCCAACATCACATTTTAGAAAAATTAAACAGAGAATACAGAAAAG
The DNA here is from genome assembly GCA_003254975.1 of Ochetophila trinervis. Lineage (NCBI taxonomy): Eukaryota > Viridiplantae > Streptophyta > Magnoliopsida > Rosales > Rhamnaceae > Ochetophila > Ochetophila trinervis. The sequence goes on from QANX01000280.1 coordinate 2,448, forward strand.
TTTTGATATAGCACTTGTATTTGCATATATACATCACAAGCACACATATAACATCCCTTAAGAGCAGACAACATAAAATATAAGATTGTCAATTGCATAGACTATTAATTGAAACATGCATATCTTATATATTAGATGTTGACCTGCTTATAATTTATCTGTTCAAATTTTTAATTACTTATCTTGTTTGATGATCCTAAGTTGATTTGCTGACTAAGCCGAATAATTGTGCTAAATAAGGACGGGTTTACGTGGCCACTAATCAGTTAATTATAACAAAATGTCCAAATTAGTGGTATATTACTTATCTTGTTTGATGATCCTAAGTTGATTTGCTGACTAAGCCGAATAATTGTGCTAAACAAGGACGGGTTTACGTGGCCACTAATCAGTTAATTATAACAAAATGTCCAAATTAGTGGTATATTACTTATCTTGTTTGATGATTAAAAAAAAAAAAAAAAAAAACAAACCCATTGCTTTTTAAGACAATTGAAAAATCACCCACAAAAACCTTCCCAGTGTTTGACACAGTAAACATGAATTTAATAAGAACATATTGAAGGATTTAAACCTTTTCCAAGTAGGGCTTTGAAGGAAACACTGGTAATGGTTATTCCTTCAGCTTCAGCTATAGCATCAACCATCTCAAAACCAATCTGCAAAACAAACAACCAAAACTCAGCAACCAACAAAAACCCAAATATAATAACACCCTTTAACGACCGTACAGACATTGTGGCGTGTGCTCTGGTACTTCTTGCCGGGATTCCCAAGGCCCACGACGAGCCACGGCTTCTTGGGCTCCGGCGATGCAGCGTCGGCAGTTGCTGATGGAGCTGAATTCGACATTCTCCGAAGAGGAAAAGTTGAAGATAGAGAGGAAAATAGGCTTTTAGAAGGACGGAAGCAAACGTTCAGACTCGGTGACCGAACGACGGCGTTGGATGATAAGGAAATACAATTACAAACACGAAAATTCATATTTTGTTTTAAATATTATACATATATTGTGTCTGAACTGGGGAGGGAGAGGCAAAGGGTTTGAAGATTCAAGGAAAATGCTTTGAGGTTGAATTTTTTCGTGTTGAAGATGAGGGTTTAAGACCTATTTTGGAAATTCAAAGAAAAATAATAATAAATAAAAAAATAATAATAATACTAATAAAATAAATTAAAAACGATCGCCGTTGCCGGGGATCGAACCCGGGTCACCCGCGTGACAGGCGGGAATACTCACCACTATACTACAACGACTTGATGTTAACTTTAATGTTTAATAAGTTTTATAAACGTTTAAGGGTTCGGAAAAAAACATTCAAATTAGGCTCAACGCCTAATTTCTCTTCTGTATTTTCTGGATTAAACTATAATGAAATCTTTAAAGAATTTCATAGTATAAGCCTCTTTTTTAAATAATATTTTGTTCATAATAAGTAACATTTATCTACGTGTAATATTTTTTCATAATGAGTAATATTTTCTATAACTAATAATATTTGGTTCATAATGTGTAACATTTTATCCATAATTTGTATTATTTGTCTATAACGAGTAAATTTTTTTCATAAAAAGTAATATTATTTATAACCAGTAATATTTAGTCCATAATGTGTAATATTTGAAAAAAATTCTATAATGCAACTAGATTTTACCATAAAATCTTAAAAATATTACTAAATTATAGATATAATATTATTTCATTATGAACAAACGTTACTTTGTTATGGATCTTACAATGTTACTATATTATGGACTAGTATTATTAATCTATAACGGAGCAGCATTTGTTCATAATAAAGTAATATTTTCATAAATAAAATAGCATTTTTCAAAATTTTATTTAAATCCCAAACAAAAGAGTTGGACTGTAGCTTCTCTGATATTTGATCCATAACGAGTAAAATTTTCAGAAGTTTCAAAGAAACCTTCTAAATAAGAGGGTTTCACCATAAACATTCTCCCATTTTCTTTCTTTCACGCTCCTTTCTCTCATGGTTGAACCCGTAACACCCATATCATCCTTATGTCAATGGTTAGTGGGCAAACCTCTTCAAGGTTTACTCCATTGTGGCATGCTTCACTTATCTCACAAAAATAAGAGTATTTTCTAATTCTCTAATCACTTTGCAAAATCTTCTTTGTTGAATTGGTGGAAATTTTATTTGATATATGCATTGAAGCTGTTGGAGGTTTATTGAGGTTTGAAAAGTTTATTTGGTAGATACATGCTTATGTTGGTTTGCTTGTGTGTGATTCCTTTTGATTGATGTGGATTATTGCTCTAATGGAAATACTTGGATTGACTGTTGATTATTTATGATATTAGTGAACGGTGTGGATTACTTGATATTTTTGAGTTTGTGGAAGGTGCTTGTGTATTGTGGATTAACATTTTCTTTTGAAGATTGTTCAAATTGTTGGAAAGATTCTTGATTAAACAATTGTAATCATTGTGGTAGTTAAAGAGGTTAAATGAAAGTTGTAGAGCATTTTGTTTTGTGATGACTTGTGAGTATCTGGTTGGAATTGTGCCCTCAATTTGATGATGGAGAGTGTTAGGTGTTTGATTTTGAATCTTTGATGTTCATTTTGATTAATATTGCATATATGTGGTGGATTGCTTGAGAGGATTTTGTTGCTGAAATATCGTGGGCAGTGGATTAAATTCATATTTTGGATGTGTTGGTTTGGACATTTTGGTTTGTAGCAGATCTGTGAAGACTTTGGTCTATAAGATTTCTCTTAGTGGAAGTGTACATTTGTGATTCTTCAAAGAGTTGTTTTAAAGTACACCAATGGCACCCAAAAGACAGAGAGCATCAACTTCTAATTCTTCCTAGCAATTTGACCGTCAACGGTTTGTCAGTTTTGAAGCCTCAAAACGTTATAATGATTCGGTGGTTAAAAGATCGACTATTCCAAAGCGTGATTTTGACGATAGGTAGCTTTGACGAGGTCATTGACATAGTAATTAAGAACCATTACTAGAAGGAATTTGCTAAACAACTGGAGGTTGTAGTTGTCATGATAGTGCGAGAATTTTATGCTAATGTTGCGGAGCATGATAACTTTTGAGTCTTTGTGCGAGAGCATGAGGTTGCTTTTGCTTTACCATAAACTAGAACTATAAAGGTACCTGATATTGATTCTGATTCCTATTTTGTTTATCTTGCTGGAGACTTGGACTTGGATTACGATAAAATTATTAAGAAACTTGCTTGCCCAAGAGAAACATGGAGGGTGAAAGGCTAAGTGGCTATTAAATTTAAGCAAGATAATTTAGACTGTTATATGAAAGCATGGCATAGTTTCATTGGAGCAAAGTTGATGCTTGTCACTCATTTTAGTGACGTTACCGAGGATAGAGTTGTGCTTCTATATACCACTCAGACGGGCAAGTCTATTAATATTGGTAATGTTATTCAGCGGTCTATTTTTCAATGTAAATGACCTTTAACTACAGGTGGCTTAGATAATCTATTGCTCAATATGGAGCTTTGCAAAAAAGCCAGTGTCATTTGGAGGCCAGATGAAGGAATCCAACATCCAAAATCTTTATCAATTGCAATATCATTCTTGATTATAAATTTTGGACTAATAACGATGACTCTTTTGTTGTACGACTAGCCTAAGCTAGCATTGCGAGGCAGCCAGCTTCTGATGCTAGCATGATGACATAGATAGAATGAATTGAGGGACCAATGCCAATACTTACAACATTTATCGCTTCAAGTAGACCAATTCATGGATTATCATATAAGTTTCAACAAAACCTTCGCACAATACTTCTTTCAGAGCACCTTACAACCTGGACAAAATCCGTTCCAGTTTCCTTCGCTGCCTGAATTGCCCACCTATACGCTCACTATGGATGAGGAAGATGAGTGCCGACGTGTCCGGCATTTAGAGAAGTCATATATGCATTATTTTCTTTATTTTATATTGAGGACAATGTCAGTTATAAGTTTGGGGTTTTTGGTTTAGTTTTTACTATTCTTGTTTTTATATAGTATTGTTGTTTTTATTCAATGATAGTATTAATTAGGTTGTTTTTAGTTTAGATTTTGTAGATGTTTGAGTTGTGGTTTTGTTTGTTTTTCTGAGGTCAATGATATAAAATTTGGTTAAACTGCTTATAACCATTGGAAAGTGAAGAATATTATGTTTTTGTGAGAGCTTAACACTTGAGTATATTTTATTTTTGCTTATGATTCTTTCTTATTTTGAGAACTTAACAATTAATATTTGACTACTTTGCTTGTTTGGAGACTTTCATGCAAATTTAGTAAATATAAGATCTCATGGAATTTTAGAATATGCTTGTTTCGCTTGAATTAAAATCTTAGGTTACATAGCATTAAGGAAATGATTTAGGCCTTTCTTTATTTTGGACCATTTGAGTTTTTCAAGCTAACAGTTGTCTTATTTAACATTAGTAGTCCTCTTCTGAACCTAATTTTACATTTTCTTTGTTTTCAACGTTTCTAGCTTAGCTTTTATTTATCTTTCCAGCTTTCTATACTTCACTCCTAAGTATGTGATTTATTCTAGGATGCTAATTAGAGCTTCGTTGAATTTAGGAGGATGGGTGGAGTCAGAAAAAAATAAAAAAGATTCATTTGCTTTACTCTTTCTAGATATAGTTTAAATATAAAGTTTGGGGGTGTGGTAAGAAAAGTAAGTTAGAAAATATTAAATCTAAAAGAAAATAAAAGTCGTTGACAACAAAATAAAGTTAAGTGTTTGAATGGTGCTATTCGGAATGTAAATTGAGATATAAAAAGGTTATACAATGAGTTTTGTGCTTAGGATGATTTGAGCTTCATTAATATCCTTTTATTATACCCGTATCCTAGCTTGTCATTACAATCTATTTTAAGTCCTAATGATCTTTAGTGTTATGTTAGTTTACATTAGTGTATAGTGGCATAAAAAGCAGGCTTATGGAATTTTGAAACTGCTTCATTCAAAGAAAAAGTTTTGCTCACTTGTTTGCATGAATTAATTTGAGTCGAAAATGGTTAAATGTGAAATGCTTGCACACACACACACACATACTCAAAGAATCTTAGGTTACGAAAAAAAATTGGCAATTGAGTTGAAATTTTGTGCATACATGATGTTTGAAGCTTATTTTTAGCTATGAACTATGTAATATCTTTGAGACCTTAGATTAACTTTAATTAAATCATCGCTCACTCATTTTTAGGTTTGTTTTTCTTTGTTTTGCTTGGGTACTAGCAAAATGTCAAACTTGAAAGTATTTGACGAGTGAATTTTATAACTACGATTTATTATTATTTACTTGGAATTTGGTTAGTTTTTAAAGAGTTTTGGTACAAGTATGGTTGCATTTTGGTTTAATATGTAGGTTTTGGAAAGTTGTGACCTTGGAAAATTTGTAACTCTTTTAGAACTGTTTTGGTTGCATTAGAGTGTCAAGCCAGAGACTATAATGCTTAGGTGCCCAAAATGTAGCTCCTACGCTCTTAAGAAGCTGTTTAAAAGCCAATTTAGAAAACTCCTAAAGGATGCAGTGCTTAAGACAAATTCAAGCAGAGTTTAGGCGTTGATGCATGCGTTTGAATACCATTTACTAGACCAACCAGCACCTACTGTCACGAGCTTGGCATTTCGTCGAACACTTGGTGGGTGACATAAGCTTCGCATTTCATTGAACACTTGGCGAGCATTTCTCCACACCTTAGAAAAAATCAAGAATTCTCTATAAGTTTGTGGAATATTGTAAAAACTTCTGGAGAGATCCAAAGTTCTCTAGAATTGAGTATAATCTTCTAGAAGCCTATGGAGAAATCTAGAGGCGTGTGGAATCTTCTAGAACGTTATGGAGAACTCAAAAGTTTCTAGAGTTGTGTGGAACATTCTAGAAGCTTATGGAGAACTCTAAGCTTGCTTCGTAAAACATATAAATATCTTAGATATTTTTGTGGAGAATTCTAGAGACTAAATCTCTACCATAGGATTAAATCAATTATAGTCGTAGGATCATTTTTCTTTGCTTATAAATAGGTGGAGGCCCCATTTGGCCAAACTATCAAGAAAAATCCAAAGCTTCGAAGCAAAGTCATTTTGTAAAGCTTTCTTTCTAGCAATATATTTTTCATTATCCCAAACTCTTGTATTCTATCTTTCTTGCTTGCTTAGCTTTCTCTTTCTAGTGGGAAAAATGCTGACTTAGTTGCAACACAAAGGGTCGAAATAACAACTAAGGCCGCACGACTTGAAGGGTCGAAAAACAAGTCTCTGACAGTTGGTATCGAAGCCAAGGTTTGTGAAAAGCTAGCAACAAGTCTGAAGGATGATGGCATCGTTCGAATTTATGGGAGTAGAAAAGGGAAGGGAGGTCGACCCCGGTGCTTCAAAGAAAGGCGTGGGCGCTCAAAGTCAAGGGACATTATCTCCACCATGGAGATCCGAGTGGTGAAGGTGGAACTAGTCGTGGCTGATGCAATGGAAAGACTCGATCGATTGGAGCAAAGCTTGGATATGCTCGATGGTCGTGTGGAAGACCAAATGGAGGAGCTTTGTGGGTCTACGCAAAGCACGAACGAGTCTAATGCCGAGGCGTGGCAAGAGAATCGAGCGTTTCAAGTAAGGGTGTTTGAGTTCATGGCCCAAATGCAAGCACAAATGGAAGAGTTCAAGAAAAGCTTGGAAGAGACTCGTGCAGATTGGGCACTTTGCAAGAGGGCTGCAACTAGTGCCATCCCCACACAAGTGGTGTCTACTCCAAGGGTGGAATTTCCCAAACCTAAGGAATTTAGCAGCAAGCGGGATGCTAGGGAGCTAGATAACTATATGTGGCATATGGAGTGTTACTTTGAAGCCTTGGACTTCCAAGACGAGAAGCAAAAGGTAAACACCGCTACCGTATACTTAACTAACCTTGTGGCTACTTGGTGGTGTAGAAAACACGAAGAAATTAATAGAGGCACTTGTATCATCAACTCTTAGAAGGAGGTAAAAAGTGAGCTAAAGAGACAATTCTACCCTGAGAACATGGTGCATGAAGCTAGAAAACGAATGAAAGAGTTGAAGAACCAACGATCCATTCGAGAATACGTAGAGGAGTTCTCCAGACTAATGCTCCAAATTCCCAACATGAGCGAGGAGGATTTTCTATTCAACTTCATGGATGAGCTTCAACCATGGGCATCAAATGAGTTACAAAGGAGGGGTGTACAAGACATCTCCATCGCACTCACCATCGTCGAAACACTCATTGACTACAGACGAGGTGAGTCCTCCAACTTTAAGCCCAAACCTAAACTATGCTAATGGTGGTGGAGCCAAGTTCAACAAACTTTACCAAAGCAAGGAGTACAAAAATCCACCATTCAATCGAGATGCAAAAAAAAGTAGCAAGGCAGAGATTAAGCCATGAGAACATTGCTTCTTGTGCAACGAGCCAGATTGGGCAAGAGAATGTCCAAACATGAAGTCTCTAAGCACCATGCTTGGGAAGAGGGAAACTCAAGAGCAACCATAACTTGATGGTCTACAACTCCTCAACTCATTGAAGGTTAGTCCAGTACCCGCTTATAACATCACAGATAAATCCCTCATGTACGTGGCAGTGCGCATCAATGGCAAGAATGCCAAAGTCATGATGGACACCGGCATGTCCCACACCTTTAGCAAGAGGGAAGAGGCCATGAGGCTTTGCCTCAAGCTCGAGAAGGGGCAAGGGTGGTTGAAAATGGTGAATGCGGAGGCAAAACAACTTGATGGCTTAGCTCGAGATGTAGAGCTACATCTCGGCACTTGGCGAGGTAAAGTTAACTTTTCCATTGCTCCTATGGATGATTTCAAGATAGTGCTTGGCATAGAATTTCTTAGGCAATTCAATGTCGTCCCACTCCTTCGCTACAACACCGTATGCATCTTGGAGGGAGGTCCATGTATGATCCCGATGGTGGAAAAACCAAGCACATCCAAACAACTCTATGCCTTTCAACTTAAGGAAGGGATCAAAAAGTGTGAGGACACTTATCCAGCTACACTTTACAAGGGAAAAAAAGAGGCTACTCCAATAGGGCTACCGAAAGAGGAGAGCCAAGTTCTCGAGGTGTTCAAGAATGTTATACCACCCGAGCTGCCCAAGAAACTTTCACCTAGGAGGAAGGTGGATCATGCTATTAAATTGGAGCCTGATGCCAAACCTCTCGCGAAGGAACCATATTGTACGTCTCCACCCGGTGCAAAGAGAAGACATATAGCAAAGCAAGTTGGGAACTCGCAAACACATTATTGCAATTCGAGGATCACATCAAGGGGTTCCAACAATAAGGCTCGACGAAGGCATCGACGACATAGGTGGGGGAGAATGTCATGAGCTTGACATTTCATCGAACACTTAGTAAGCATTTCTTCACACTTTGGGAAAAATCAAGAATTCTCTATAAGTTTGTAGAATCTTCTAGAAACTTCTAGAGAGATCTAGAGTTCTCTAGAATTGAGTATAATTTTCTAGAAGCCTAAGAAGAAATCTAGAGGCATGTGGAATCTTCTAGAAGGTTATGGAGAACTCAAGAGTTCCTAGAGTTGTGTGGAATATTCTAAAAGCTTATGGAGAACTCTAGGCTTGCTTCGTAAAACGTGTAAATATCTTAGATATTTTTGTGGAGAATTCTAGAGATTAAATCTCTACTGTAGGATTAAATCAATTATAGTCGTAGGATCATTTTTCTTTGCCTATAAATAGGTGTAGGCCTCATTTGGCCAAACCATGAAGAAAAATCCAAAGCTTTCAAGCAAAGTCATTTTGTAAAGCTTTCTTTCTAGCAATATAATTTTCATTATCCCAAACTCTTGTGTTCTATCTTTCTTGTTTGCTTAGCTTTCTCTTCTTTATTGGTAAAAATGCTGACTTAATTGCAACACAAAGAGTCGAAATAACAACTAAGGCCGCACGGCTTGAAGGGTCGAAAAACAAGTCCGAGACACTAGGCACCCAATATGTAGCACCTTGGTGCTGCTACAATTTTTAAAGCCAACTTTCTTTGCAAAGATAGAACAACATTCACTTAGCGCGCTGTAGCTACTGCTTCTAAGCTGTTTTTGTGCAATTTTTTAAAGAATAGCGCTTAGATCCTGGTTTTTGAAAGCCTAGGCCTTACAAAAACTTGAGTTGCATTTAATCATGAATGTAGGATTAATTTTTGCCTCATTTGGAGGATATATACATATTTTATGTTAGAACATTAGTTGAGGAGGTTAGCAGCCACCAAAAGAGGAAATAGGTGAAGAGCCTAAGGATTGGAAGGATTTGGATTTCAAAACTAGTTTCCTTATTCTTTTATTTTGTTCTTTTGATAATTAGATTATTTGTTAGGACTTATTTTTATCATGAACTAAATTTTATTTTGTAAGATTATGATGTAATCTAACTTTGAAATATTAGGTTGTTTTTTTCATTAATTGTTAATTTTTTTTTAACGAGTATTCTTCACTGTGTATAATGCTTCTCATTNTTTTTCATTAATTGTTAATTTTTTTTTAATCGAGTGTTCTTCACTGTGTATAATGCTTCTCATTAACTGACCAAGATTCGTCATAATGAAATCAAAAAGAAATTTATATATTTAGTTTATTGCGTTAAATGCTATAAATTACATGTGAAATGGAGATTTATCGTACAATATTTGTAATTGTTACAAAGAACCATAAAAAAAACTTAATGAGTTCTTAAACGTATACTCAAGTGTTCTCATTCTATAAGAGCACAGTCACATATAATTGTAATAGTGCCTATGGCGATAAGTAACTATAATTCATCTTTATGACAAAATCATTGACATTCACTGGTGTTTGGGTTAGAACAAGAAGAATTTCCCCTAAATATAGTAAAAAGGGAATAATAGTTATAAAAGCACTATTCACTGAATACAAATGTATATCCTTTTCCATTAGCCGGATGGTTCAGAGTTTTAAAAATAAGTTTGAATGAACAGGAGTTTCTTTCAACATCATGACATGATTTATAGCTTCAATACGAGTATTGCATGTGAAAATGTGGCCACTATATTCATATATATACTCATTGCACTACCCACTACAAGAACTCAAAAAATAACCTTCCCCCCCTAATATATACAAAACGTTTATATAGGACATTTATTAGAAAAGGTTAACCCTAAATTGCATGTGGGAGGTCCATGGCCTTCTCTGCAATAACCGCGTACTCGTCACCATGGCTGCATAAACAGAGATTGTCAAAAATAAAATAAAAAATAGAGAGATGGGCATAGTAGATGATAAAATGGTTTATACAGAGGAGAGGATACCCAAGATAACTTAAAGCTGACATTCTATAAAGACAGGTGAACACTAGTATATGCAATCCGATGGTGTAGAAAAATGCGAAAGTCCGAGCATACCTGCAAAGAATAACCATTTTTTGATTAAAATAAACACCATATGGGTTATCAAATTGAAAGATATTACGAGAGAGAGAGATGAAAGAAATACCTCAACTCAAAAACCAAAAGTAAAAAACAAATGATAACACTTTCTGAACTAAACTGCAGGACAAAAATATGAGTTAATGAGGAAAGGAATCATACTTGTTGCCAAGAAGAAAACGTCCGCTGCTTAGTGTGATTCGATCCCTGAAACCCAACTCCTTGTATCTTTGATCCCTTTCCTAAATATATATAAAAAGTTAAAAATTGTACATATCTAACAAACTTAAGTGTAGAAAAATATTTCAAATATCCTTGAATAGGACTCAATGGATATGTTGCAAAACTAGAATTGTTCGAGATGCACGTTCCACAAAAAGTTTTCAATTTCTAACCACCAGCTAGACGTAGAATTTTACTCTCTTTTGGCAACTAACCATACCATTTTTGTAAAAATCCATCACCCAAGTAGCCAAAAGAGTACTGCATATTATAGTTTGGGTGATGTGAATTATTGAACTGTATCCTAAAACAAACATAAGCAGTCTTTAGTTATATAATTTATTTTCCTCACGTTTTCTGAGTCTGCAATAATTAAATTCTAAAGGTAAAGTAAAATGTGAATCTTTGAAGGAACTACAAAAAGTTGGCAGACCACAAATGCACATACAGCCAAAAAGAAAGATGCATGCTTGATTGTAATTAACTTTAAAAATTCACCAGCGAAAATAAATAATAAACACCTTTTTTGAGAAAGCTGCAAAAGGATTTATATCGTCTTCATATATCTTCTTGTACTTGGATTCAACATCTGACGAGAATCCACTTTCAAGATCCTCTGCGTACTGAAATATATAACAAGCAAATAACAAAAATGAATAAGCTTGAAGAAACTAAAATGTGATTCTAAAACAAAAATGGCAATATGGTAAAGAACCTTCTTAGATCCTCTAGAAATTACTTTCTCATTGTTGTAATCCTGAACATAACGAATTTTTCCATAAAGTTTGACATTATCAGCTTTTGTCCTTTCCAATTCTGCTGTTAGCACCCCTATCTTCTCCTTCAACTGCCTTATTTCCTAGTGCATTAACAAAGTTCAAGAAAATTCAAGATAATGATCCCATATTAAAAGTATGATACATAATCCGTATATAGTCTCTGGTTAAAGAAAGAGAAAAAGACAGTCAGTTTATTGTAGAAGATAATTACCTCTTCTGTCTGTCGCAAGCGTGCTCTAAATCGATCACGCTGATTACAGATCACCTTAAGCATTGAGCTTTGCTCTTGATCTGAGGATACATGTTTATGGTCTGCATTCTGATTCAAAAGAAACTATTATGAACAATGGATGCTTTGAAAGATATTCATTACTTTTGACCAATTTACTTGGTAACTTCAAGCTAATATAAAGATTGAAACAATAAAATCTCCTATTGGCATTAATTAATTGCTGATCTTAAAAGTAGCAATTGTTTAATAACCATACATCATTGAATGTAGGCTTGACAATATTTGATATCAAATGTTACTTCATTTCTCCCTTTGGCACAATCCAAATTCCAGTGGCAGTTTTCTAAGGCACACATCTTACAAGTATCCTAAGAGACACGAAGGTAATTGATCCAAAAATTTGTCCAATGAGGCATAATAATATCAAGTTTCTTTAAGATGCCATGAGAGTGTGCTTGTGCTGTACTGCTGATTCAAAGGTTCAGTTAAGGTGCATACTGTGGGAACCCTTAAAGCCCAACTTCTGATTTTCTAATCTTATTATTTTCTGATCATAGATGTAGTTATAAAAATTAATGGTATATATTAGATCAAACAAATGTAAAGAAGCAAAATTTAGAAAGGAGTTGGAAATTTAATACGTCCTTCTATATAAGACATCTGCAAAACAGAACATTTGGGAGGCTGATCTACAATTATTATTAATGGTTAGGGATAGGCTAATCTACCATTTGAAGCATCATAGTACAACAAAACAATTTATAAAATACATTTCAAAACGAAGGAATCTGAACCTCCTTGGCTTGGCATCCCCTAGATCGAATCCAGGTTATACGAGTATTCCTCTCCAAATGGATAATAAATCAAGTTCTATAAGACAACAATGACAAAGCAGACAGCGGACAGCAACTACATTTTATTTGTATTACACACTTATGAAAGAGCATTGAAACAATGTACTACCAGAGATGGAGAAAATATACCTCGGATAGCTCATTGCCCCTACCCTCTGAAAGATCCCACTCATCGAATGGAGTGCTTTTTTGATCTTTAGAATTGTAACCCTGCATTAGACAGAAACAAGTGGAATTTAGATAAAAAGAATATCACTTGCCAATTACGCATTTGTAAATGCATGCAACTATTTCTCTGAGGGAGTGGTTTGTGTAATGCACACACTTAAACCCAGGATCAAAGAGCCATTTTTCAGGTCAACTGACCTGGCTAATAAATTGTAAGCTATGCATGCAACTATTTTATCTGTCTATGTTGCTTGGGACTCAGTAAAAATGGTGAAGTATCCGTGTCAACACGAGACGCGATACACATAGGATACGTGAATTTGTAATGGGATACAGCTACTTTGGCTGGCTTGGTTAAGAATAGAATTAAAGAGATACATTGGGACTTGGTAGAATATTTTATAGGATAATTATTTTACTTTTGGAAAACTTGAAGTTTAGGTTTAGTAAAAGTCTTCTTCTTGTTACAAGTTTAGGTTTACTAAAAATTCTTCTTACTAAAAATCTTCTCCTCCTTATTAAAAGTTTAGATTTACTAAAACTCTTCTTATTAAAAATCTGTGTTTAAATATTTATTATAAATTTTAATATTTCCAGTTTTTAGAGGTATCCTCATACCTGTATCCAAATTTTGGATCCTTATGAGCCGTATCCCCCTATCCTAGATTTTGGGAATAAAAAGATTGGACTCCTAGAAATGTACCTGTATCCGACACCTATACCCAAGTCTAAGCAACATAGCTATCAGAGGTTTCTATGTGTGTGACTAAGTTCATAAATTTATGCAATCTAATGTAAATAGTTGTCATGACTCTCTTCCAATTATTACAATATTCCAACATTCAACATGAAGGAAGACTCATCACATTTGTCCCATTCATGCTGCAAATGTAAGAAAGGATTTGTGCATTTTCAAATGTCACTGAACCAAACCTTTGATATATCATCTTCCAATTTCTGTATTAACTTTTGTTGTTCATCAGCCTTTGCAGTGAGTTCCGCTATCTTGCCTTCTGCTATTTCCAGCAAAGATGCTTTCTCAGAAAGTTTGACCTGCAAATAGAGAAAAAGTCTAACGAATACAACAGATGCCTAAAAATATTTTAATAAGAAAAAATAGTAACTAGCCCTTTAACTGGGTAAAGTCATGAATCTACATGTGCAGTCGGAGAAAGAGTAGACAGCGAAGAAAGAAAGAAAACACATTATGTAGCATAGCAAAATAACAGAAAAATGGACTTCATACCTTCAACTGTGTAAGTTCATGTTCCATTTTCCGGTTTTTATCAAGAAGAAGAGCTTCCATTTTACTCATCTCTTCCCCGCTGGTAGGTGCTTCCCAATCTTCCATCTCAATGGAGTTATAACCGACTGCCTGTACATGCAACAACATGAAAAAGATTCCATGTTATGTCATGTACACATAGATATGCTCATTCCGTAAGAGCTTAAGCTTTTAGAATTTTTAAATTATAACAAATAAATTTTTAATTCTTTGCAAATGAATTTTGAATTCTCAATAAGCATCATCACAATCTCAAATGTAAGAACTACTAAACCACACAAAAAGTAGAATAACTTAATGCTGGAGAATGCGCAAACAGAATGTCAGTACCTGCAAAATTTTGACCTTTTTATGCAAATCATCAACTGTTTTTTTTGTCGGCCTTGCCTGAAGATCTTTCTTCACCTCTTCAATAGCCATTTCCTAGGCGTAAAAAAAGAAAAAGAAAAAGAAAAAAAACATCAATTATATATGAAGGATGGCATGGATATTACAGGTGTGTGAAAAGTAGGTGAATCCAGTTAAAATTGAAGAAAACTATGTGCACAACTGTAAACGCATAGATAATTCGAATAATCATGTCTCTCAAGTATATTTTTAAATATATTTGAGACGTAGATGGAAGAAATATCAGAAAATTGACATGAAAAGCAAACAAGGAGCTTCAAACCATCAAACAACAACTAACTAGGAATCAATCCTGTCAGTTTTACAATGAGTCATCATTGGTGGACCTAGGAGGGTTGGGGTGTCTCCTTTTAATGTCTTTTTTTTATCCCCTTCACTACAAAATTTGACCATATGAAGCATCAACAACTCTCTTATAAAATATTATATTGCCTCCATTTTAACTCTTCATGGCTTTACTACAAACAGCGATTGCTATTATCAGGAAAGAAGGCCTGAAAGCACTCAGTCACTCAATGCAAAACCAAAATTACAAGGCAAGTGGCAATCAACAGAAATCCGCATTCAACTCAACAAAATTAGCATTTCTAATGAAAACAAGACAACACATACAAAGTAGGAAGTAGCTTATCTATTATCAAAGTAGCTTGTATATGGAGAATTGATCAAGAAAGAGTTCACATAAGTTCACTTTCAACTATTTTAAAAGTCTGCTCAAAACAAGAATCCATACCAATTTTCTTTTGTTTCTTTTTTTTACGTCAAACGAAAATATCACCGTCAGTATAGCCTCTCTCCCTATAAACTAGCACCTTTAATGAATCTATGAAACCACTGCCAATTACTTAAATGCACCAGTTATGAATTCGATTGATCATCATTGCCTTTTTTTTTTTTTTTTTTTTAATTTAAAGAAAAACTGACGGCCCTTACCTCTTTTTTCCATTCCACCTTTACTGTAAAACATAATTACAATAGCAACAAAATCCTTTCTAATTGTCTCTTTCCTGTGGAATACAATTTTCTAGACCCAACCAAGACAGAGTGGTGTTTCAATTTTATCATAAAATGATCCCAATATGCCCTGTTTGTAAAATTGCTTTTCTAGTTCCCCACAAGATGGATAGCAACTCAAAATCTATCCCATCCAATTATGTGAACAGCAACCAACCACATCTCTATTCATATGATTAATTGTATTCAAAAACAACACCATACCATAGTGATCTGTATATATGGGCGTAATTGCTAAACAATTTAGAAATAGTTTTCAAATTAAAACAGACATAAGTGTAATATATTTAAAGAGAGAGAATTTGGTAGAAAAGAACATGAGATTGGGAAATAATAAGGGCCCCATTACATCATTGGA
This sequence comes from Ochetophila trinervis, assembly GCA_003254975.1. NCBI lineage: Eukaryota > Viridiplantae > Streptophyta > Magnoliopsida > Rosales > Rhamnaceae > Ochetophila > Ochetophila trinervis. Next base: position 18,195 of record QANX01000280.1, read on the forward strand.
AGTTTGATACGGAAATTTTGTTTATTTAACTTGTTTTTGAAAACAATAAAATGAGAAACATATTTGGAGTCGCATACAAAACCAGTCAAATTGTGCAGTTACAGTACTGAAGCAATATATAGTCATTGTGTGTTTATTAAGTAAATACAGTCATACTCAAATCATAACAGTTTACTTAGAGTAATTTATTTTCACGTGAAAATTGAATCAAACTTTCCACTGCATATAGCATTGTACCTTTTCATGGAGCAGCGTATTCAACTTCTTGATATCATTCACGTGTTCTTCTCGTTCATTTGATAATGTTGTTTCAATATTGTGAAGTTCCATGTTGAGCTCAGAAATAATCTTCTCTTTAGCAGTCAAAGAATTCTCAAGGATGCTATTTGAATCTGTATTATCACTGTAAGCATAGCAATACACTATAAGCTCAGAAACATAATCCAGAAACACTATTGACTCTGTTTGGTAGTTTTGTTGAAAAAGTTTTCCATTTCAGTGCAACCAAAAGAAAACAATTTGAATTCAGGACATAGTAAAATAAGATTCTTGAAAGTTTTTTCTTTTCTAAGAAAAGAAAAGAAAATCCAATTAAGAACTTCGAACATTTTTAAAGCCAAGAAAGCCCTAAATATTTTGATGACATCAAAAAGAGAAAATACTAGAATAAAAAGGGTAAATAAACACTTAAGGAACAGCACATTGTAATACACATTCAGAAAATACCAACAACAAATATATCGACTCTATTACGTCCAATACCAAAATTTATAATTAGTATCTTCTTTAAGTCTCAAATTCAGGAAACAAAAAACCTAGCACCAGAACACCATATTCAAATGGTGGCGATGCTTAATGTCATAAGAGAAGACATATAAGACATAAAATTCGCAAAAAACTTACAAGATAGACTATTTGATAACCCACATCAAATCATATCTTCTAAAAAATCAACGTTTTGATTTGAACATCTTAGAGAGAATTTTGATATTGTTAATTGTTCATAGAATGGAATGACTACCATCTAAAAGAGGAGAAAAAGAAAATAAGACCATAATATAGCTGTAAATAATGGAGTTGCAGCAATTCACCTTTTCTTATCAGTCTCATCATTTGCTGATTGTAACTGGGTGCATAATAGTCCCTGCAATGATGTTCAAATAAAATTGACGCATCAACTATGTAGAAGCCCTATACCTTTTATACTAGCAAAAAGGAAGAAAGAATATTAATTATTGACAATCTGATTCGCATGAAAAGACATCCTCAATCTTACATCACATGCTTATAGGTGGAAAGGGAATAGCCAGAGCCAAAAACCCAGATGGGAATTAAAGATAAGATTTTAAGTTTCAAATATATCATATATAAATGTGACAAAAAAGGGGACAAGTTGTAGATTATAAAGCTTCAAGTAACAGGATTTCATATTAGTGGCCCCTAGAAATAATATTAATACTGCACACTAATTCAGAGGTCAAAATGGGTATAACCTAAACATAAATAAGAAAAAACAAAAGATTTATCAGAAAATACGGTTAAACAGCAGAAAAATTGAACAGATGTTAAGGGTAGTTACTAATTAACTGATAAAAACATACAATTAACATCAAAAGTGAATACAAGCAAGTTGGATCACTTAAAATTAAAATGCAGGTCGTGGAACATACCTTCTCCCTCTCAAGACTCCGAAGCCGTGTCTGCGCCCGTTCAACTTCATCCATCAGAAGATTCACCTCTGCTTGTTTTGCTGCTTTCTCTTCGTCTGGAAAATAATGATATAAATGTCAGACAACTCTGGAACTTATGTGTTTTCTATACAGAAAAATGAAGCACAAAGGTAGACGTTTGAGTATTATGTTACAACAGTAATTAAAGATAAAAAAGTAGAAATCTGGAATTAGCATATTACCTGACTGGGCACGAAGCTCAAACAATTGGCTTTGTGCAATCTCATGAATTTTCTTCATATTGGAAAGACTGTCTTGTTCTTGTCGTAGTTTATCTTGCAACAATTGCTCTCTGTATAAAGTAAAGAAATCAGAAATCATGGAAGAGATAACATACAAAAATAGATAGCTTCAAAGAGAAATCAATTTTACAAAATATAAAGCCATTCACAGATAAAATCTCATGTAGCTTGCTACAACCTTCTCTGGATAGCAAAAAACATTTGACCTGGATATATGACAGTTTTATATCCCTCAACACCAATTCAAAAGTTATACCTATCTTTTAGGGCCTCGAGTGTTTTCTGATTTTCCTCTGCCAAGCTGCGTTGCTTGATCTCCACAATCTCTTTCACTTTTTCTTCCATCTAAACAAATTAAAAAGTTTGATCATTAAAAAGAAAAATCAACTTTGACTGATAATCTTGTAGCTGGGAAACAGATGAAATATTTGTCTGTTTTGTTTTGTTTTGTTCTCTCTCTCTCTCTCTCTCTCTCTCTCTGTGGATTTCTTTTCTTCTTTTTTCAAAAGAGAGACAATATAAGAGAACCAAATTCATGCACACTGCAATGGTGTAACCATAATAGACATTGCTAACCTGTTGCTCTAACTGGCGGTTGCGATCTTCAAGTCTTCTTATTGTTGCCTGCTGATTCTTCAGATGAGTTGCTTCTGTCCTAAATTCCTCAAGTTCAACTTTCATTTTCCTATTATCTGATTCTAGTTCAGAAAATTTCAGATCTTGCTCCTGTATCAAGACAATTGTGACTTTATATACAAAGAACAGACATAGAAAACACACACATTGAATGCATGATAACTAGCAGTCTGCATAGGATATTAGCGCTTGATCATTATAAGAAGTTCTCATTTCACCTACATGTACAAGCTATAACTGAGTCTTTTTTATTGTTCCAACTAAACTAAAAGTTATGTTCACCCATTTTTAAGCTCAAACAAGCTCGACAAATACAGTTGAAACTAGCTAACATGTAGTAAACGAATTGTCACAATACTTACTGCAATTGATGCAAGAGCTGGATATGGATCTGGAGCCTCATAAATTTTTTGATAGATGTTAAGGAAAGCATTCTCTGCAAACTTTGCTCTCTTAGTAAGATTGTCAACTTCTTCTTGATAACTCTTTAGCAAAGAATTGAACAACTTTGACTTGTCCTCCTCTGGAGTTTTCTTAAAATCTGCCATAAAACCCTTTTTTCTTTTTAATATTAACAAGAATATGCTTTTGAACAAAGAGGCGTAAAAAGGATTAGAAGGAAGAGAGAAAAGAATTGGGATCCAGAATGTATTTAATGATGTTCTGTTCCTTTTCACATCTATTAAAACATTTTATAGCAGAATTCAGTTATTCAAAAAAGATAAATGATATACCTCTAGTGCTTTCTGCAAGCTTCCGCCGGTTTTTCTGGCTATTTTCCTGATTTTCACCTATCCTAACCCCTTGGTCATCCAAAACACTTTTTTCCTTCTCTAAATCAAACTCTGTATAAACAATAAAAGTGTAACATAATGAATGGTTATAACAATGTCTATCTCTTTTTATGCAATGCACATAATATATAATAGTTAAGACAACTTTCACATTAAGCTCCATCATATCAAAAAGGTAAAGAGAAAGGAAGTGAAAAGAAAGAAATCACGTAATAAAAGAATAAAAACAGTCATGCAAGCTCAACAAAAAATAAACAACAAAACAAAACAGGGCACCTTTCCACACTTTCTACACTTCAACTTATACAAAAATACATTGCTGATGAAGTGACGCAATGCTCTCTTAAAATGTATATAGCATATATCATCCCATGGTATAATGAATATGTCAAATTCAAAAAGAAGCAAAATGGATCAAATCAAACACACTTTTCATTTCTTTAAAATACATAACTCACACTAATTGTACTACAAGTTCTTTATTTCATTTGAAACTTCCTTTAAGAGATATGGGCAATGATGATGTTTTATCAACACATTAACACTACAATATGATCAAGATCATCTTTAATCCTAATTTAGGATATGGAAATTGCAGTGAATAGTAAACAACTATAGAAACTATACCTACATTGAATCTTTTATCATATAAAAAGCTACAACCTTTGCAATTTCATTCTCCAGATGAGTCAGAAATGATATATATAAAAAATAAAAAAACCTAGTTCATTTTGGCACACTATATCAATAATTAAACCCAAAAAAATAACAAGTTCGATTATTTACATAATTTAAAGTCTCAATACCGAAAAAAATTCAGTCAATTCACACTCATAGAACAACTAAATAATTATTATACCAATAAACAGCAAATTTCTGTATAAATTTCGGGAAGTTGAACAAAACAAAAAAAAACAAAAAATATATATGAAATCGCTGATACCTTTCCAAAAATTTGAGACTACGGAGATAGGAGAAGACGTGGAGCTTGATTTTTCTCTGTCGGATCCACCTTGCGGAGGCTCCATATCAGAAATCTGGATCTCTCAGCTTGAAAGCGGCAAGTCGTTTCACCGAATTCGAGATCAGTCTTCGGCGGCACTCAATTTCGATATTCACTGTAATTGAGAGAGAAAATGTTATGGAATGCTGGATCAATATTGATAGCGAAGTGGATCTGAGAGGGAATGAACGAGAGAAAACGCTTCGAAATTTTTTTTGGTTTTGTATAAACTTTTCTTCTTTCTTCAGTATAAAACTTTGATTCAATCTGTGTTTTAATTTCACGCTTGCGATTTGAAAGGGAGAGGCCAACTCGGTTTTTCTATTTGTGGGTTCTATATGGGTGGGCGGGCCCGGCCTGAATAGGAAGAGTAGCTTTTTTTTTGTGGGATTTGACTTGAACTTCATATGGGCTCACTCATATTCGGCCCAGTTTACTGATGGATCGGGTAGAAGATCCAACTATTTTTTCTGATCTTTTTTTAATTATTCGGGAAGAGACTGGAAAAGAATTTGATGATGCATCCTTATCATAGCCCTCGTAAGCGTCTTTTATATATTCTCAATGGATAACAGTTAATAATAGGTGTTTATGTAAATTTATTTATTTAAAACTATTAGATGTATTAAAATTTGTCTAACTCTAATCCATGCGTGTTTATTATTTATATTAAATAGATTGACATATTTAACTCATTTAATAAAATATTAAAAAATATTACTTTTAATTAATCATTATTTTTTTAAATAATTAATCATGTTTATTTACGTCAATTTTAAATTAAACAGGCTAGATATATTATTTACATATTTATATTAGTGTAAAATGTGTTAACACTAATAATATTTTTAGGGAATTATTTTCGAATTAGGTTATCCTGTTCAATATAAGTTGTTATCTTTAAAAAATTTCTAATGATGCTCTTTATTTTAAAAAGTATAATTTTTAAAATAAATAGCATTTTGAAAATTTTAATAAAATAGAAAATAAATTTTTTTATCCAACTCCAACTACACTATTTATTATTATTTTTTATTTTTCAATATGTTTTTTTCTCTATTTTTTGAATATTATAAAACAAATCCAATAAATCAAAATGTTTTGTTAATTAAAAAAATAAAAAATTAATAAAATTATTAAATGTGAATTTAAAATTGTAGATACAATAAATATGTGTATTAAATTTTTAATATGAAGAGTTGATTTGGATTTCTAGATTTGGAAAGTCAAATCTTATTATGTACTTTAACTTTTTTATTTGAAAAGTCCATTGGAATTGTCAAATTGAAAATTGCTCTTTAAAATAAAATAAAAAATTGACACTTTTTGACAAGACCCAAACCGTCTAGATCATGTCTGCATGGCTTAATATTTCTATTAAGCCATTAAACAGTCATGCAACTCCACCAGAAATTATTAAATAAAGAAATTCGATAAAAAAAAATAAAAAAATTCTACTGCCAAAAATTTTATTAAAAAATTTGGCAGCATCTCGTCTATATTTGGAACATTCCTTAAATATACATAATTACAATTCCTAGAAAAAAACTATATTCATATACATTATCTAATCCATTATATCATTTCCACACTTCAATAATTAACTTTAACATTCAAATAAATACGTCATTTATATTTTTGGTAGTTAGACTTAGTCTAAAATTTGAGCTGCCTACATACTCTTATTAATAGATATTAAGCTACATGTAGTTCTTAATGCATATTCAAACTAAATATAACACTTCTGGAACATTTGCGATTCAGAAATCAATAACCAGATGGAAACATTCGTTTATTTACACATAAACAAAATACGCACCAATATTTAAATTCTAAAATAGTCAACTTGATAAATATATGCTCTAAATAACTATCAACCACATCAATAAATCCAAAATAAGCTCTAATAATTATCAAGAAGCTCAACCAAATTAAAATGCATAAATAGCAATAGATACATCATTCATTTCTTATTAACCATATTTTAATCACTTTCAGTTTCATCAAAACTTTTCAAACCATTTAAAAGAGTAATAACTATATATATAGAATATATAAGTGAAAAGTCACAAGACGTATATATGAACTAATCATATATATCGGGCGTATAATAACCATATATGAAGGACTTCCCAGTGAAAAGCCACGAGACATATATATATATATATGAACCCATCATATATATACCGGGCGGGTAAGCTAACCATGAATTTTCCAGCGAAAAGCCACATACATATATGTGAACAAATCATCATATATTGAGCGGGTAATAACATTTTATGTGAAAAACCATTATCCTTCCATATATTTAAAAATGTATACATAATACCATAGCTTGGTGGCATAATCCATCCCCAAGCAAATAATCTGGTGGCATAAACCATCATCCAATCAAATAATCTGGCGACATAAACTATCGTCCAATAACTTGGCAACATAAATCATCGCCCAAGTAACAACATCTTGACTTGGCGACATACTCCTTGCCCAAGTAGTCACCAATCATATCCAATATCAACATCTCTACTTGGCGGCATACTCATCGCCCAAGTAGTCACCAACCTTGTTAAACCCCCTATTTGGCGGCATACCCCATCGCCTAAGTAGTAAATAGTAACGTACCATCCATATCATTTATTTGCAAAATCACCAAAGTAAAAGAAAAACAAACATAAAATATATTTCATATATTCCATAATTGTTCTCAATAAACACAGAGTCCAATTACAATCACAATCAATAAATATAAAATCCATAAAGCAATTCACTTTACCTAAAGTACACATCACAAATCCAAATTACCTCGCATTGGCAACCAATCACAATTTCAAGAACAATATCACTTCTATAAGTAAATTTCAGCTATCTCAAGTAAAGCTTTTAAACTCTTTAATTTTACCAAAGACACTTGAACAAATTACACAGTCAAACAAAATTAAAGAACTCAATATATATAAATATAGAAATTCCAAAGATGGAACCATTTAGATGATTATGATCATAACAAACTCTAATTCCCTTTCTTTAAAGAAAAGAAAACAATGCTAAACATAATTGAATTGAATTGAATATTCTTAATAACATAGCTTTCCAAAGTATACATAAAAAGAAAGTAAGAATCTCGGCCTTAAACTAAACACAAGTAACAAGCCTACAAATTTCTATTGAAACCTTGAGCGGCTAACAAAATACTTTTAGGCACTTTGAGCATATATTCCTTTAAATCCAAATGATCTATCAACTGATTCAATAAAACTCATAGGTGAAGCATAAATAACACAAGAATATCATCAAAGCTCATCACTACCAAATTACCACTTGGTTCACATTCCAACTTAACCGAAAATAAACAAACTTAGTAATCCTTTCAATAAGTTCAAACTCGAGATAATCAAGAAGAGTATCCAAACATATCTTCTCAATTTTCTATAAAACAAAACAACCAAACATAATTCGAACCTCTCAAATCCATAATCATTTAGTATATAAATATGTATAAAAATGAACTACATATAATTTATATATGGATAATTTCCCACAAAGTTACTAGAGATAACCTAGTAAAATTCAAATATCCAAATAGCAACCAAATAATTAATATTATCATTTCCAAAACATAAATTTAAAATAAAAAATCCAACAATTTCAATTAATCTAAAACCCAAAATATGAATAAATTCATGATTTCATATACGTACTTAATCTCGATAACCAAATATGAATATATAAATCTATATAAATTATATTTGTAATTCAATTTGTATATCATAAATACACACACACACACATATATATATATAAATGTATACTCTACCGTATACTCAACTTCAACAAGACACACAAATAATGCATAACAGACAACCAAATCAACAATTAAATTAAACTACCAATCACAATTTATCTACTCATTAATCAAAATCCACATAATAATTTACTAATGTCAACTAATTCAAACCAAATCAAACTTCATCAAACTTATTCACCATATCCAAAGCAACCATATTAACTCATTAAAGTAATATAGATCACATTTTCCTTCTCCTCTTGCATATGCACAGCAACCACAAAACAAAATATAATATCATCTACACTATAACACCATTGATTCAAGTCCCCCAAACCACTAACAAAAACATTAAATACATATTTATACTACAATCTATATACCTTCAGTGTATCTATATATATATATATAATCATATTACATTCCTCATGGATAATTCAAATCCATGAGGGATTCAAATCCACAAACTCTAATCGCCCCAAATTTACGAATTACAACATTGGAATTAACTCTTAATAGTCATTAGCAATTTAATTGCTTCAAAAATCATCACCGATTTAACAAATATCCCAAATCAAGCTCAAAATTAAACAAGTTTCAAATACTAACAATAAGATGCAAATTATATATCAAAATGCAGCTTGAGGAATGTAGAATATAAGAGTCAACTCAAGTTACTCAATTTTTCACCGGTGGTAGCTAGAAAATGACCGAACTCACGGCCAAATGAGACTTTCCTCATTCCGTTCAAACGAGAAGGAATTGTGTCAAATCGATGATGAAATTGAGTTCTTAAGCTCCAAATTAGGGGGAGAAGAGTTAACCAATTGTTGGAATCTCACTGGAAACTGGTGATCGGAGACAAAGCACAATTACCAGATTTTTCATGTTTCTGGCGATCTGGGAGGTTCCACGGATGTTCGCTGATACCGTTAAGTAGAGGAGGTTGCCGGCTTCGAGTCTGGGGTTGTTTCCAGCTAGATCCGGTCGGCTATTGGCCTATAGAGGACGAGGAAGCGCAGGGTCTGTGCATGAGTGAGAGCCATCGGGGGGGGGGGGGGGGGGGGGCGCACAAAAAAGGGGGGGGGGGGGGGGGGGGGGGGGGGGGGGGGGGGGGGGGGGGGGGGGGGGGGGGGGGGGGGGGGGGCTGCACACAAGAAACCAGTGGGGAGAGGTTGTTGAAGGAAGGGGTCGCGAGAAAAAATTTCTCCGGTGATGGGTTGGCCCGATTTTGCTTGAATTTGGTCATTTTCGGCGTGAAGTGCGACGGCCACACCAACGAGAGAGCCGTCGGGCAGAGGAACAAAAAATAAGAGGGGTCACACGGGGAAGAAAAATGAAGATGAAATTTGATTAAATGTGACCCTTTTATTAAAAGACCAAAATCCTCATGAATTTCATTTGGCCACAACTCTTAAACCGTAACTCAGAATCAAGTGTACCACTAGTCTACGAACTCGTATCAACGAGCTCTACGCTACGGTACTAAATTCAAAGCTACAACATATCCACACAAAAAGTTAACTCTGGGCCCACTCATGGTCAAAACTTGATCAAATTTGAAAATTTTAGTATTTTCGTAAAACGAGATGTTACACTTTTAAAGAGTCCATTGGATATGCTCTTAGTATGGGTATCTTACTAGGTTATGGAAAACACTCTTTCTCGACTTACTAGTCATCGTCTTTGACCACTACCTTTGCTTGTTGGTGCAAACTGTGATCCAATACTAAACAACCACTATCTGACATGCCTGAGAACTCTACCTTTCATACCACCAATTTGTTGTGATTGGAAACTAGATCCACAAGCTCCATCCTCATTGTGTACTAGGTAAGGAAAATACTTCTTAAAGTGACCCGACAACCTGCAAAAAAAAAAAAGTATTAGTATTCTAACACAGTCCACTATGGTACATGCCACAGGTACCATATACAGTTTGGAAAAGTGCTTACAAACTATGGCCTCTACTAATGACTACTGACTAGAGGTGTAAAAATGGGTCGGGCAGCACGAGCACGACACGTTAAAATTAAGCACAATATGAGCACGACACGTTACAAACTGTGCCATGTTTAACATGAAGCACGTAATGGATTGTGTTTGTCACTGCGGGAGTTTATAATGGGTCAGGCATGACACATGCACGTGCAAGGCCAGGCACATGACAGACCCAGCAAGACACAATCACGGCACGTTACAAACTGTGCCATGTTTAACACGAAGCATGTAATGGATTGTGTTTGTCACTGCGCGAGTTTATAATGGGTCAGGCATGACACATGCACGTGCAAGGCTAGGCACGTGACAGACCCAGCAAGACACAATCACGACACGTTAAAATTAAGCACAATATGAGCACGACATGTTACAAACTGTGCCATGTTTAGCATGAAGCACGTAATGGATTGTGTTTGTCACTGCGCGAGTTTATAATGGGTCAGGCATGACACATGCAGGTGCAAGGCCAGGCACGTGACAGACCCAGCAAGACACAATCACGACATAGGCTAGGCACGTGATAGGTCAAGCACGACACAAGCACATGACAAGCTACACAGACATACATACTAACAATTTGAGCAAAATACAAACTTCACACAATCCAAACAATAATAAATAATTTATCATATAAAATCTATTGTATAAATATTTATTTTATAATAATAGATTTTGTGAATTTACTTACTCTATTAAAATTTTCACATGGAAATGAATAAATTTATTAAAATTATTTAATTTTTTTTTAAAATATAGTAAATTATGTAATTTAATCATATAGTAAATTAACGAGTTTTAAATGAGCAAAGAACAAAGCTTACACCATACATTTTAGATTGTTTTATATGCATGAAAGAATAGAAAAATGGAAGATCTAGAGCTCAAAATTGGAAGGATGACTTAGTTGATTATTTCTTAAATGTAGATTTAAATTCAAATATTAGTTTGAAATAAAATATATAAAATAAAACTATTAATATATTTTTATTTTTTTAGTTGTAAATATTTATTGTGTTATTTACTAATTAAAAAATAAAATATATTATTCAATTGTCAATTTAATTTATTTTTAATAACTTTTATTAAAAAAAATTGTAAAATATAATTGGCACGGGCACGACTCGTGTTTGAATACGACACGAGCACATAAGTGCTTGGGCCTAAGCACGCTTGGCATAGCACAAAATTTTTTTGGACCACCACGAACACGACACAAAAAATAAATAGATTGGCACAAACAACGCACAAGCACAAACGGACTGGCTTTTAAATGAACCGAACACGACCCACTTTACACCTCTACTACTGACACTGCTCACTTACTACTAACATGAACTCTAAGCATGATAACCATTTTGAACTAAACTATCTCTAGGATTATGTCTGCCTCTTTTGAAACTTCCACTGATAGATGATCTAGAATTGAATCAGCCTATCTTGGACACTCCTTGGCTAGGTGTGCTTGAAACAACACCTTGATCGCACATAATTGTATGTCTCTAGACCTCTAAAGCTGCATCTCCCATATGATCATCCCAATAACTTGGATCCCTAGAGGTCTCAACCGATGCCTATTAGGCTCTTGGTCTACCACATGTGGGTGGCATTGCAAAAAAAAAATATATATATATATATATAAAAGAATAAAATGGAAAAATAATTCAATACTTATGTTTAAAAAAAAAAAGAAATAATAGGAATATTAACATAAGGCATACTAAAGGAATTTAAAATCAAGGATACGGTGCACAGATTTACAAATCCACTATGAATAGTGAACCTAATGCATTGATACCAAGCTAGCAGGACCCGCCTCAAGATCTCTTTAGGACTCCTCACTATAAGAAAATATGAACATCCATGAAGATCGTTAAAAGTTTGAATATGACGTTCTTGAAGAGTATCATCGTATTAGATATCAAGTTAGATGAAAATAAATTCGTGAAATTAAATACAATGTTTTTTTGGTTATGTTACAACATTTGAAGATAGAACATAGTATTTGATTTTAAGCAACTACGACGCACACAAATAAAATGTCATAGTATCATAGTAAAAATGACAAGTAAAAGCCATGTGTCATAGCCCTATGTCGACGTGGCAACACGGGAAACCAAATACGATGTTCACTGAACGTTGCAGATAAGGTCACTTGCAACACACATGTGCATCATAGATAAGCATAAGGGTAGCAAATACAATGCTCTGGTACGTCATAAATGATCATATGCTGCATCGTAAATATCCTTATTATGACAATGAAAATCGTCGTTTTTGTCAAAGTGGCGTCGTTTAGGCTCTTTTCTATCACTTAACCAGAGTTTTGGGCTCTTTTCTTTCTTATTTCGTAAAAACTGTTTATGGAGAGCTCCGACACCGCTTTGGTGTTCTCTCTCGGACCCAAAGTATTTCTTCCTCATCTTGCTTGAAATTCATCAAAAAATGTCACATTCAGGGAATAGTAAGTGTTTCGTTACCTTTTTTTAGCTTACATAAAACTAAGTTTTTTAAACTAAATTTTTGAGCTTTTGCCGTGGTTACTATGTTTGTGTGGGTGCTGATTTTGATCACTTTTTTATTTACTTGGTCGTGTTGATTTCATGTTAGACTTAAGGTTATAACAGTGTGTTGTGTGGGTACGGGTGGATGCTTTGAGTGGCATCGTAGGTGGTGGATTTGGAAGCTCCGATTCTTTTGTTTTATATTTATTTTGTGTTTTAATATGAGTTGATGTTGATATATATATATAGATAAATAATTTTTCTATCATCAAGGACATTCTGTCTGGAATTTATTTGAAACAATGTGTATCCATAAATGGATAGGGGTGATAAAAAATTCACATGCCTATCCATTTATCCATATGCATTGTTCCAGATAAATTCCGAATAGGAAGTCTTTGATGAGAGAATTACTATATAGATAAATATAGATTTTTAATATAGTTATGATAATATATGTTTGAATCCGAATGTGAAAATGTGTATTGATGAATTATAAATATAAATATTTTATTCCTAAAAATTTAAATTCATAGAATATAATTACGACAATCTTATGCATCGTAATAAATGTGTGAAATAAGTGTGAAAAAAAAATGTAAATGTGTTAGTTAAGTGGAAAAAAAAATGTACGCAAATACGAACGTTGACCATCATATATATTAGTAGCCCATGCTATTAATTAAAATGTCAAGTGGGAAAAAATTTATATAATATATTTAGTATAATATATTTTTTGATTATTAATTTATTGTTCAATTTGTTATTTTTAATTTGTAAGTTAAATTTAACATATTTTATTTATTTACTATTTTTAATTGGTTAATTATTTAATATAAAATCATTTAATTATGTGATACAAATTATTTATTACTACAACATTTTTAATTATTAAGTTCTATATATTATATTGAATTATGTAGTTGAAAATAAACATATATATACATATATTATATTTTGATCATATAATATAATTAATTACTTAAAATAATATAATTTAATTACTTAAAACAACACAATTTAATTTGATTAAATAATAAAAAATATTTAATTTGTGTTGTTTTGTTGTTCAATTATTTATTGTTTAGGATTTCTTAAAATTTGATTATTTTAGAAAATATAATTAAACTTTCATATTAAATTTGGTATGCAAAAGAGAGGGAGGTTGAAGGTGGCAATGTGAGGTATCCTGCAGATTCTCCATCATGGAAGCTTGTTGATCAATTCTGGTCTGATTTTGCAAATGAATCTAGGAACTTAAGGTTTCAAATTGCTACAGATGGAATTAAATCGAACAAGCATATGAGTAGTAAATACAGCTGTTGGCCTGTACTTACAATTATATATAATCTTTCACCATTGATGTGTATGAAGTGGAAGTTTATAATGTTGACTCTGATAATTTCTAGACCACACTAACTTAGTGAACATATTGATGTTTATTTGCAGCCACACGAAGCACGTAAAGAATTTCTCAGAAGGCTTGTTTACTTCCAATGTGAGACCTCTCTCAATTTCAACTTCCAAGACAAATATTTATACTTGTATCACTTCAATCAATCCTCCTCTTTAAACAGTGTAGGATAAGTATAAATTCACTTAAATTTAAAAAAATAATTTTTAATAAATAAAAATATTAATTTAGAAAATTAAGTATATGTCCAAACATTGCCCCCTTTGCTTTGTAATTTTGTGGCAAAAACAAAAAAAAAAAAAAATTGCAAAGCAATATTAAAGTAGCCTATCAAAACTTTGTCATCAACCGCCGCACATGTTTACTGCCTGTATGTCCAAAATTAAACCAACTGTGAAATACTTGCCTTGTCAAAATTCATTCCAATTTTAAATGCCATACCATGTATTTGGTAATTAAACCAAAATCCTTCATTGCCAAAAATATTTCCAATCGTGGATATCATATCACCCAAATTTGGTAATCAAATCAAAATTAGACCAAAATCAAAACTTTTTTCCAACTTACTTGGTGCCGGCCCTAAATTGCAAGTAAAATATACATATATATGTATAATTCAACAACCTAGCCGATCAACACTCTAAACCTTGCTGCAGCCCTTTTAAATATTGTCTTCGTAGTAATCTCCACGTCAAACCACTCCATCTTTGCTGCAAATTTCCATGGTAAGTGAACAAAATCTTCCATGACTATACTCCTATGTGTATGGATATATTCATATATTTTGTTTGTTCTTCTTTTATTTGTAGCAGCTTGTTTGTTCACCATCAAGTAAGCAAACTAACAGTTCCATTTTTTTTTGTAACAAAAAACTCCAAAATATCTCATATATACAAACTCTTTTCCGGTGCTTCCATGCAAATGAGAAAACATCGGTCAATGGCGAAGGCTCATTCCGGTTTCAATGGCAGAGGCTCGTTTAGTGATCTGAATACATGTCGTGTGGCGAAGGAATTGCCAGTGATGGAATCACAGATGGAATCGATGATTAACGGCGCAGTTGGGTTCGCGATGAGCTGGACTAGTTTTGGAGGATTTACCCACTTACCGCGACTTCCTCATTACCTGACTGAAATTGGTGACCGCATTGGGACAGACTGCTTCGGCCAGAGAAAAAAATGCTAGAGATTGGCTGAAAAAAAAATGTCCATTAACACGAGCAAGGTGAAGATGGTGGGTGTACAGAATTGGGCGCGGGCTGGACAAAGCAGGCTTGGAGATGCACATGGGTTCGGGCTGGACATCAAGTTGGACGCACATAGGCTTAGAGATGGGCATGGATGCAGATGGGCTTCGAGCTGGACTGAGCTTCGATGCAGGTTGGACGAGCAGATTGGACTCAATACGCATGCTTGGCTGGATCGCAGATGAACTGGATGCAGTTGGAATGCAGGCTTGGATTTGCTGGATGTGCGGGCTACTTTTGGATGCACTCATGGCTTGGGCACAAGCTGGATGGACGCACAGAGCTTGTTTGGATGAGCAATCGGGTTGGACTGATGCAGGAGCTGGATTGGACGCTCAAACGGGCTAGACTTTGGGCAGCAAGTTGGACGCTGGACTGGAAGCTAGCTGGGCTAGATGCGCGGATGGCTTGGCTGGACACGCACAGATGGATTGGAGAAGCAGGCTGAACGCACTTGGCATACGGGTTGGATTGGGCGTGAAGGCTGAAACGCAACTGGGCTTGCATGGCTTGGGCGCGGATACGCTGGACTCGGGCTTGGACGGCGTGGCTGAACTCGAATGCAACTTGATGTGCAGTTGGGCTAGATAGCTGGGAAGCGGGCTTGACACCTGGGCTTGGACGATGGGCTAGCAGATGGGACTCACAGCTGGGCTGGATGCTTATGAGACGCCTGGGCTTGGATGTAAGCCGGACGTGGGCTGGACTTGGCAGCTGGGCTCACATGGCTTGATGCAGTAGCTTGGATGCATGGCATAGGCTTGGACAAAATGGGCTGGACAATGGGCTAGACACGTAGCGTGGGATGGACACTGTCTGGAGGCTGATGTGTGTAGAAATGGACATGGGCCACTAGTGTTTGGCTTGCTCTTTTTTCGATTCCAACATGGACTTCTAAATATTTTTGGGCATTTCATCATTGACAAGTTAGTCTTTTTTATCTTGCTTGTCCGAGCACCTCTTGGCATATTTCATCATTTTCTGATGGCATGAAAATTGCCTATGACATATTCATTAATGTCGATTATTTTCTACTGTAGCCTCTTCCACTGCGATAACAATTCAAATCCATCCAATTGATTTCTTGAAGATGACGGATTGAACCTGTATTGGATTGCCCCAACGCAGCAGTTCTTTAATGGTTAGTGAACAAGCGGTCTTTTGACCTGCTTACTTTCCGTTATATTTGTATATTACATCGATTTGAACATATTGGTCGTGAATTTTGGCCTTTAGCCAAGTTCATCAACTCGGCCTTGAAAGCGGCATGAATTAGCCAGCTAATATTATAGTGAATGACCGTATACATTTTTGGCCTAATTGTTTTTGACTTATTGACGTTACCTTCGCAGGGCATTGCCCCCCAGTATCATATCCTCCAGCATCCGATTTGACATATTACACTGCGGTCGAATTTCTTTTAGATCATGACTTCTGTTGGACGACATTCTAATTCTATCATGCCAGTTGAAATTGAGATCCAAATGATAAAGGCAAGACGGCAATTGTGTTGATCATCACCTCATCCATATTTCCAAATTTGATCGTTGATGGCTGAAGAAACAACTATGTCTTCTTCCACCGGATAGTCATTCATGTTCTTCAAGCACGACTGAAGTTTTACACTTTGCTTTTGGATCCATCTTTTTACGAGTTTCTTCCTCCGTGGAGCTCCAAATAAGATGCTGGCTCTCTTGGATAGAGCTGCAATCTCATGGCTTCCATCCAGGGCATTGAGACATGACTCAAACTTATTTGGCATGATACCATCCTTTTGCTTATCTGGTCGATCTGCTATCCAAATTTCAGCATATTGGCGATGCATCCACCTCTTCTAGGTTTTGTTAAGTAGATGATAGGGCTTATATCATGCACAATACCAATGATCTACCTCCATAGCACGTGGCTTAAAATTCTTTGACTCCTCTATCGTCTGAGAAACCAATATTGTAGGATGGTTCTGGGAAAAAGTAACTTGGAGCTTTGGCTCACCTTGCCCCTTATGGTGTCGATTGTTTAGCTTCACCTACCTATCCTGCAACTTTGGTCCCAGACTTTGGAAAATGAATTTTTGCTTGTGACTTTCCAGTGGTGGTTTCGACATGTTAAGGTTTTTCACTCATTGCTGGACACCTAGTCCCTCATTCTTCAATCTCATGCTTACACCGAGTACAAAGCATCTTAGAAAGAGATTCAGCCTTTTCAACCAAATACTATTTTCTAAGCATAACATCTCTCTTCCAAACTTTTTCGGATGACGTCTGTTGCACATCCACCCTAACTCTAGGTTTTGCCAAGTCTGAAATATTGGTCGAAACCATGTTCGCTTCGGCCAATGGGAAATGATTACTATCCACTTCCATTATTTCTTTCCCTTTCATCGGGAACTTTAACGCTCCTTTGTCAACATTGCCTAGATAGCATTCCTGAAGAACATGTAACTGATAGTATGATGCGACCACGTACCATGCCATTTACAGTATGGCTTATTCTTCATCAGTTCAGCTATTGGCAGGATATGGTCGTCAGGTAATTTAATTACCTTGTCGGCCAGCAGGTAGTAAAAAATCTGATCAGCTTTCGAGATGTCAAAACTGTAGACCTTCTCTGGTTCAACCCGATTCTTCTTCATGTCCATGACTAGTTGAGGAGCTCTCTAGTTCTTTGCTGGTATAGCGAAAGCTTTACAAATGTAAGGACGGGTGGCCACCACTTCTGCAGCGTTAATTTTAGTAGCTTCTTTAATACTTTTTTGGTCGTTAGCCTCCACGACGTGAATTTCAGTATTTGGGTCCTTGTTGTATAACCTTCTGGATGAATTCTTCTTCTAGTACTCCTATTTTAAGATGCCTTCATATCGAGTGGTTCGAGAGACTAACTTAAACAAGTCATGGAACTCTGTCCCCTCAAACTTCTTTCAGAGTTTGTAGCTTAGTTCGCCTTGTGCTAATTTGATGAACTCCATTTCTAGTATATCCAGGTGACATCTGATCCTTGCCTTTTGGAATTGGATTATAAATAATTGTACCCACTCTCCATCCATTTGTCGCAGGTGCGATAAGTCAGCCATGGAAATCTTTGGTTCAATCCTGTAGAATTGTTCGTGGAACTTTTGCTCCAATTCTTGCCAGCCATGGATCGAGTTTGGCTGCAAGTTGATGTACCAGGTGAAAGCTGGACCTGTTAAAGAATTAGCAAATAGTCACAGCTTTAGGAAATCATTGGCCTCTGCTTCTCTACATTGAATAGTGAAATGGCCTATGTGCTCCATGGTGGATTGTCTTTTCTCGCCAGAAAATAGGGTGACGTCAGGAAACCTGAATCCCCTAGGAAATTTGACCCGGTCGAAAATGTCAGGGTACGACCTCCTATAAGATGGACGTTTAGTTCTTTTGAATGCAGGACCCATCATCTCTTGGATGATGGTCTCGACGGCCTCCCGATCTATGCCTTGGCCGTGGTTCATCCATTTTGGTCCGTTCCTCTTCGTCGGGGCGTGGATATTAGCTTGATAGGCATGGGCATCATTGTGTCCATTATTGTAGTTTTGTCCAAAATACTCTACATGCCCCCTGCCATGAATCTGGTTATGAGCTTGCAGGTTTCCATATGTCGGAACATCCGCTTTCCTTCCATGTAGGTTGGGTATAGCCTAGAAAGCTTGTGTCAAGTGTTCTTCCCGACCATCCCTCACAGTTTGGCCTTGGTTATCAGCATGCCCCCTGGCAGGAACATTGTTCCTAGCCGGTGGGGGAATGTAAGGTTGGACTTGCCGTTTAGGCATAACCCTTATATCGTTTCCACTGGACCCGGCCCGAAAAGCCAGTGCCTCAATCCTTGGCGTGTTGCCATTGGGTACAACCTGAAAGGCCTGCACCTGTTGTTCCTCCTGGCTGTTAGTCAGCCTTACGCCATTTGAAGCAGCTTGGGTTGTCTGCACCTGCTGGCGTAGCAATTCCAAGATTCCTTGCAATGTTTGCTATTGGGTCTCCTGGTATGCTTCCATCTTCCGGGACAGCTCGCAGATCTAATCCTGAGTAGATATCTCTGTCGTGTCTGGATTCTTGCCAGCTTCCCTTTCAATTCCATCCTCATCGGACATGTTTTGGCTGCTAATGCCCCCGTGGTTGTAGGATTCCTGATTCTTGGAACGAGTCTGCACCATTTCCTCAGTCAAAAAAAGAAGTCCTACTGGGCGTGCCAAAAGATATGTTGGTGTAAAACACAAACAATCAGTTGTTCCCTAGTGCGCGAGTATGCCACTTCATACCTATAACAATCCAAAGAAAAGAAAATATGTGCCAATTGAATCAAATTTGATCAAACGATTGTATTAATTATGGAAAACAAAATAATTAAAGGTTACAAATGCCTTCAATATCAAAGGACTTTCAAATAAAATTTTAAACTAAGAACAACTAAGAACACTTGACTACTCGAAGTATATTCTAACGAGAATAAACTAAGTAGTCTATGTTGTAGTTGTGTGTTGATGCCGCGATTTTTCAAAGTTGAAGAGCTTGAATTTATAAGTAAAGAATTTCTCAGGAGGCTTGTTTACTTCCGATGTGGGACCTCTCCCAATTTCAACTTCCAAGACAAATATTTATACTTGTATCACTTCAATCAATCCTCGTCTTTAAACAGTGTGGGACAAATATAAATTCACTTAAATTTAAAAAAAAAATATTTTTAATAAATAAAAATATTAATTTAGAAAATTAAGTATATGGTCCAAACAAATAATATTTATATATCAACAAAAATTATCGCTCTCCTCTATTGCCTTCCGAAAAGAATTAAAAAATTCCTTTTTCTTCAAGAGGAATTGCCTATGATAGAAGCTCCAAAAACATCCTCTTCCAAAAAGCCAAACCCATTATTCTCAAATTCCACCACAATGGCAATGCGTGTTAAGATTTGGTATTTTGTGGAAGAAGAAGAAGAGGCAATGCATGTTAAGATTTGGGTATTTGTTAAATTCCACCACAATGGAAATGCGTGTGAAGAACATAAAGTTCAATTCTTTTTTCTTTATCTTCATTTTTCTAAAAAGAGAAAGAGACAAAATAAATATTTATCTTTTTAATAGGATAATTATTTAGTTAGTTAAAGTATATTTTTTATTTTATTTTTATTAATATATCTAAATTCACACATTAAGATGACGAAGAAAGAAGAGAGAGTGATAGAGAGACAGAGGAAGGAAGAAGAGAGATGGTGAAAAAAAAATAAGGGTAAATGAATTCACACATTTACGACTTGTTATGCTACCACACAGTAGAGATTATGTCAGTTAACAAAAAAATACTGGGGTTGGTGTGTGTTATGTTTTAAAATTTTAGGGATAATTTGAAATAGAAGTAAAAGTTGATGGGTATATATGAAATGTACCTATAAGTTTACATCAATTCTCATTTTTACTAATTCGTTCCATAACTCTGGGGTGATAAAATTGTACTTCGGCGCTCGGTTTATGCTCGAACACCTCTAGTGTACCCAAGTACGGAGCTACGTACTTTTTATACAAATAATTCTTAAACCTTCTCCACTTACTTCCACAATCTATAAGTGCAATTTTTGTAAAGGAGTCATCTTTCTTGGAACATTGCTGCACATTACAAAATATGCATTAACATAATTAATTTAAAAGTATGCAACTAATCTAAATTTAATTAATTACAAATATTTTAGTACATGTATTGTCGATCATAGGTTATCTTTTAACCCTATATTCACATCATTTTAACTATCAATGGTAATCGTACTCCGGGTTAGTGCACTTTCGATATAATTCATTTGCATAATATCATCATTAATAGCAACTCCAACTTCATTTTACTCCACGTTTTCCTTTGATATTTCGCGGTTTCTAAATATCTTCATTTGGGAAAATCATCGAGTTTTCCTTCTTTTAACTGGTGAGTTGGGCAGGTCGCTAACCACATCATTAGATGTATGATGATCTTCTGAGATAATGTCCTCATGAATGGATCCATAAATATGCATTCAAATTGATCAATGTCACTAAAATTTCACTTATAAGAAGGAAAACAAAGTAAAAAAAAATTCAACAGAGTCTCATCTGTTTTTTGGACATCCCAATTTATAATAACCTATCAAAACTCAGATAAATATCTAGGATCTCATTTCATATCTATCACAAAAATCAATTAATTAAGCAATGCCCTATTAATTTAACTAAGCAATGATTCCAAATTGCTAGAATATTACTAAATATTAAAATACAGTTAGGAAAAGAATGAAAAAAAAAATCAGCAGAATCTTTTTTTTTTTTTAACAACCCAATTTGTTATAACATTTGAAAACACATAGAAATAACTTGAATCTCTTTTTCATATCTATCACAAAACTCAATTAATTAAGAAATGCCCTATTAATTTAATTGTAATCTATAGAGAACAAAAGTGTAAAAAGTATTACCACAAAACTTTCTTGTGTTGCCTATTACTTGGTTCTCATGGGTTCACTATTTCAAAAATTTAAACATAACGACACAAATTCACTGTACTCATAAATAACTTAACTAATCAAAGCTGAATATATTCACTGTAACACCAAATGCTTAATCCAAAAACATATCCAAGACAACTATGCAACTTATAATTATATATTTCATTCAAAAAATAATTAACACAGTATTAATCTCAAAATATATAACCCAAATATTTATAAATTTAATTATAAAAGTATCAAACTTAAACTTGAAAACTTACACAGTCGCAGAAGAGAGAGATAGACTCACTACCGAATGAGTGGCCATCGAATAGGTCGCTGCCGAATGTAGAGAGAGAAGAAAGTGGCAGCTTTAGTAATAAATATATTTTGAAGAATATTGTAAAGAGAGAAACATATATGATGAAAATGAAGAAGAATGGCGTGATGATGGAAAACGACTAGAGAGAGAATGAGGGAGGGAGGTTGAAGATGAAGTTGATAGGGTTGATGTTGAAGATTGACTAGAGAAAGAAAGGAAGGTTGAAGATGAATTTTTTGAAGATGAATGTGGAAAAGAGTAGAGATAGAAATATTGAAGAATATGAAGGTGGATGGGGTAGGGAGAGATAAAATTGGAAGATGAAAGGGATCGGGTAGAGAGAGAAAGAAAGGGTAATATATTTGAAATTAGATGAAAAAAGAAAGAGAAGTCGATGAGGCGCGAAACCACTTACGTGACACTGGTTGAACATAAGTGTCCTATAAGTGGTTACTTACACGACACTCATTGAACATAAGTTTTGTGTAAGTGGTCACTTATGCGACACTCATTGAATATAAGTTTCGCATAAGTGACCAATTATCCAAACCTATTTGTACAATAAGTGTTGCATAAATGACCATTTACCTGGCCCTATTTGTATAATAAGTGTCGTATAAGTGGTCAATTACATGACGCACATAAAACATAAGTGTTGCATAAGTGGTCACTTACGCAACACTCATTAAACATAAGTGTAGCATAAGTGATCACTTACGCGACATTTCTTGTACAAACAGGGTCGGGTAAGTAGTCACTGATAGGCACAAAAAGTTACTATTTTTATGCCATATTTTATGTAGGATTTTTGCTAATTTTGAGTTAATTGTAATTGAAAAATACAAATTTTTTGCATTTTTCTATATTTAGAGGAAAAAAACAAAAAGAGGAAAAAAAAAAGCTGAATATTGCTGTATTTTCTGTGCAACCTATACTGAAAAAATCATATATGAAGCTATACATAGAATTTTGTGCGATTCTAGTTGCTAATGATTTATAACTCATCAAGAATCAATGATTTATAATTTCATTACAATTGGATCTGCAAATCAGTACCAGTTTGATTTTGAAGATGAACATTTTTAGCTTTTGCAATAGACTTACACTCATTTGGGAATATTGACATTTGAGTGCCTTCCTGGTGTCCAATTTGTGTGATCAAGATATGCTTAGAAAGATAAGACGTACACATAACTTTTTCAACTGTAATAATTGAATTTGGAGTTCACTTGCTCATCCAAAATGTTATTGGAATTTGCGTGACAGACATAAAAGATATTGAAGGGAAGTGTCTTTGCCAACTAGGATGGCACCTAAGCAAATATTACTGAGATTGCCACATCATCACTCTCCAGCCAGGTGTACTATTGTTGCCACATCACATGCCACTTGGAAAGTTCAGAATATTCCAAAATTAATTGGAGTATTAATTAGAGAAGTAAGAAGATATAAAGAAAGAAGAATGAGATAATAAGTATATATGTATTTCTTTCCTAATGTAATTGGGATTTTGGCATCATTTTGAAGGCATAAATTACCTTTTCAACCCTATATGGCCAGCTACCTAGAGAACTAATAGGGACGATATTAATATTTATTATTATTTTATTAGATAATTCTTTATTACCTCTTAATATTAGAAGTAGGGTTATGTTAGAACTCAAGGATTTTTTCCTTGCTTTACAAGTATTTTTCCAGCATTCCTTTCATATAAATACTCGACACTTTATAGCCTTTGAGAGAGGCATTCTACATCCCTTTCCATAACACTCTCAACACAATTCTCAAGAGTTTAATGAGATACAATTTTTGGCTACATCAAGGAGAAGAGAGGGGAAGAATTTGTTCAGCCCTTGGAAATATTCAACCTTGCTTTTGGAGACCTAATTTGAAGAGCCACTGGAGGAAGTCAAGAGGAGATTTCAGCTAGGCCTAGATTAGCTTTCTTTTCTTTTTGTAATTCATAATATGTTTCCTTTTGAATTATTGATGGCTATTACTTTGAACATGAGTAGCTAAACTTTTATAACGATTATGATGTAGTCCTATTATGAATATTTAGTTTTTAATGCATGACTAGTTTTAATTCATTTTGATTGTAGATATTTCATTGTTTATCTTAATGCTTTTGTGAAAAAGGTGTATGATTTAATATTATATTGGCATATAATATTGTTTGCAATGAAATACATGGTAAATATCATCATGCCCAGTGACACTTTAACAAGAACTTATTGGGTTTGCATGCCTTAAAGCTTAAGCTTGGAAGATTAGATTGTGGACGATTAAACTATCTTGGGCTTGTCTTGGTCAATTTAGTTTAAGAGTGGTTAACTAATGAATTTGTTATGCATAGAAACTAAATATGATTAATAGAGGTAAAGTCATAATCTTTATTTCATCATTAATTTGAAATCTTTGCTTTCTTTGTTGCTTTGCATACTTAATTGCTTTCAATTTTAATTTGCTTTCACAAAACCAACTAACCAACCAATCACTTTTTTACTTTCTCAATTTTTTTTGGTGAAAAAAAAAAGACCTACCCGTAGCTGGGTCATAGGCCCAGGAGCTATTTAGCGAGTGGACTGACCAAGGCGTCTTTTTAACCAGATGGGAGTCCGTGATGGGAGCCCGTGTGCTAAAATCTCCCTCCCCCTCATGCGGTAGCAGCGTAGAGGAGCACTTGAGTCCAAATGTGGCTACCAAGACTCGAACCTCAACTCCCGTACGCGCAGGTGTGAAGGCTCAGCTGGCTCCTACCACTGGGCTACACCCTCAAGTGCATTACTTTCTCAATTTAATTAGCAATAGAAATTACTTTCAATATTAGAGAAATTATTTCTCTTTGGATCGATATTCGATTTTCTCTAATAAAACTACTTTATTACTTGTTGATTCGTGCACTTACGAGTATTCTAGTTTATACCACAACAAGTTTTTGGCGCCTTTGCCGGAGAATAATTATTTCTAATGTTGATTTAATTTTATTGTTGGTTAGATTTCTATTTTTAGTTTTTAATTTTTTTGTTTTGTGTAGGTTCGATTTTTACCATTGAGGAACAATAGTTTAAAAGCTTTCTTGGATCCAAAGCAATTCAATTTGAGTTTGAAGATGGAAGAAATTGAAGTAGCTAAGTAGATTTAAGTTTTAGTTGAATTGATTTGTGTTACGGGTTTTGTTTATTGCCGAATAAAAAAACAAATTTTGCTTTCTTTATTAGTTGTTTTCAGTTTTTAAGGTTTTTAATTACTGGATTATTTATTTTTGTTTATTTGTTAGTTGACTTAATTTTTGTTTCTAAAATATATATATCTATATATCTGAAAAAAATCCAAAAATTGAAATTTTTTTGCTGCACTTTTCTTTTGTGTTTGTTTTGGTTTTAGGCTTGTTTTAGCTTGATTTTAATTGCAGTTTCCAGTTTTATTTTTCTCAAGGTTTGTGTTTGCTTTGAGTCTTAATTAGTTTGCGTTTAGTTTCAATCTTTTAAACTTTCTTGGTTTGCTTAAATTGGTTTTTAGTTTTAATTTTAGTTGCTGGATTTTATTGATTTAAATTTTTGTTTTGCTTTTGCTTTTCTTGGTTTTTAGCTTAGATTTTTGGGTTTATGAGTTTGACAACTCATAGTGAATTTTCTGAGAGAGATTTGAAGAGATCAAAGAGAGACAAAGTTAGAGAGACTTTGGTTAAATTTTTTGAAAGAGATGATACAATGGAAAACCAAGATAACCCTGCAATCCCTAAAGTTCCTAATAATCAAGGTTATAGGATCATTAGGGATTATTCTGCACCTAGAAGAGTTAAGGATATGTCATGTATTAGAATACCACCCATTAATGCTCCTAGTTTTGAGGTCAAACCTATTACAATGTATTTGGTTAATAATTATCAATTTAGAAGGTTACCTTGCAAGGATCCTAATCAACATATATCAAATTTATGTGATGTATGTGAGTTGGTAAAATATAATGGAATTATTGAGGGTGCTGTCAAGCTTAGGTTGTTTCTTTTTACCTTAAGAGATAAAGCCAAGAATTGGTTGAAATCTTTATCTTTAGGGAGTATTACTACTTGAGATGGTTTAGCTTTTAAATTTTTGAATAAATTTTTCCCACCTATTAAAACTGCCAAGCTTAGGAATGAAATTGATACTTTTCACCAATTTGATAAGGAGTCATTATATGAGGCTTGGGAAAAGTTAAAAGAGTTTCTTAGGAATTGTTCACACCATGGGATGCCCATATATAGTCAAGTTCAAACTTTTTATAATGGGCTGAATTATGTAACAAGAAATAAGATGAATGCAGCTGGCGGTGGTGCATGAAGAAGATGAGATAGCGAAATTCTAAGAAAATTCTAAGAGATGGCTATCAATAATTCACAATGAGTGACTGAGAGGAATGAAAATTCTAAGAAGACCATGGTTGTCCATGAAGAAGATGAGATAGCGAAATTGAGTGCTCAAGTTGCAAATCTCACAAAGCAATTTAAGACCTTGGGTTACAACAATTTAAATAATATTTCCAATTTTTCTAATTTTAATTGTTGTAAATATTGGGGGGAAAATCATGAGAGTATAAAATTGTCAAGTAGAAAATCCTTTTTCCCAACTTAGTAAATCTAACGATATTAATTTTGTAGGGAATTTCCGACAAGGCAACAACTACAATAGCCTATTCTCCAACACTTATAATCCAGGGTGGAGGAACCATCTAAATTTTTATTGGAGAGACAATTCAAGTGCCCAAGGACAACAACAAAGATCCTTCCACAGCAACATCAACTATTCCAATCCTCAAATTTCCAAAAGATTTCTTAACCTCAACCTCAGTCTTAATCTCAAAATTCTTCTCCTTTTATGTTATCTTTACTTGATAAATCTTTATTAAAATTTATTGAAAATACTAATTCCTATACAACTAACATAAATGCTTTTTATGTAGGAGACAAAGGCAGCATAAAAAGTCTTAGGAATTCAAATAGGGCAACTTGCTCAATCTATCGAAAGACAAATGGCCACTCTCCCAAGGAAAATATAAATCAATCCAAAAAAGGATGTCCAAATGGCTGAATTGAGAAAATTAAGAAGCTGGATGTGCCCTTCGTTAAAAAGGAATTTCAATTTGCTCAAGTTCAAAGAATTCCATGCAAAGAGGGGATCATTCACTTGGAGGAAATTGACGAAGAAAAATCGGCCAAGAGATAGAAATCCCAAGGAATTTTGGAAAATGAGACCGAAAATGAAGCATGGATGGATGAGAAAGATCATGAGGAAGATAACTAGACTTATAATGAAGAGGTAGAAGGAAAAATGATAGTGAAAAGGAATCTGGCCATGGAAAAATTGAAAAAATCCGAAAGCCCTAAGGAGGTGTTGGCCGAAATTTTTAGAAAAAATAATATAGATGCTATGGATGTGGATGAAGCAACTGAAGAATATGCTATGGGAAACATAGAATCAAATGAAATTGGCGAAGAGAGTGAAGAGGAAGCTATGCCTGAGCAACTTGTTAAGAAGAAGTATGAAAAAGAAGGATGAATTTTAGATGGGATGATTTAGATGAAAGTAGTGCTTTTGATGAAGATGATTTTCAGCATGAATTTTTTTTCCTATCATTTTCTTTCTTCTAACCCATTAGCCTTTAGCCTTCACATTACAAGTCTATAAAGTCCTAATAATTCAAGGTAATGCATTGATCTACATTAGTGAAGATCAATTAATTATGTCAAGCATATGGTGGTTCATATTCTTATTTACAATATTTTTTTTTATGTAGATTTATTCATTTTCATGATATTGAATGTATTATTTGACTTCACAAACACACTTTGAAAGTAATGATGAATGTTGAATAGAAGATAGGGTATTGAATTGCATGGTTACTTAGAAATTACTTTTAAAATGATTATGCAATCTTTGAGGAACCCCATCAAAGTATTTAGTTATGTTTTTATAGGAAATATTTTTCTAGTTCTTTCTTTTTTTGCCAGGGCTAGCAAACTTCAATTTGGGGGTAGTTAATAGGCATATAAGTTACTATTTTTATACCATATTTTTTGTTGGATTTTTGCTACTTTTGAGTTAATTGTAATTGAAATATATTGAGTTCTTGTATTTTTCTAGTTTTAGAGAAAGAAGAACACAAGCTGGAAATTGCTGTATTTTTTGCGCAACCTATACTGAATAAATCATATTTGGAGCTACAAATGGAATTTTTGTGCAATTTTAGTTGGTAATGAAATCTGACTCATCAAGGATCAAATATTTAAAATTTCATTGCAATTGGATTAGCCAATCAGTACCAATTTGATTTTGAAGATGAACATTTTTAGCTGTTGTGATAGACTTACACTCATTTGGGAATATTGACATTTTAGTGCCTTCCTAGTGTCCAATTTATGCGATCGAGATATTCCAATATTAATTGGACTATTAATTAGATAAGGAAGTAAATAAGGAAAGCAAATTGAGATAACAATGACATATGGATTCATTCCTAATCTAATTGAGCATGTGAAATCATTTTGAAGGCACACATTACCTTTTCAACCCCATATGGCAGGCCACCTAGAGAATTAATAGGGAATATATTAATTTTTATCATTATTTTTATTAGATAATTCTATATTATCTTGTGAAATTAGAAGTAGGGTAAGGTTAGAACTCTAGTGTTGTTTCCTTCCTACATGCCATTCCATACCACTCTCAACACAATTTACAAAAGTTTAAAGAGATACAATTTTTGGCGACATCAAGGGGAAGAGAGAGGAAGAATTTTGCCAGCACTTGGAATGATTCAACCTTGCTTTTGGAGACATTTTGAAGAGCCATTGGAGGAAGATCAAGAGGAGATTTTGGCCGGCTCTAGATTTGCTTTCTTCTCTTTTATTTTTATTCATAATATGTTTTTTTTTGAATTATTAATGGCTATTACTTTGAACATAGCTAAATTTTTATAAAGATTATGATGTAACCCTAATATGAATTTTTAGTTTTTAATGCATGCCTAGTTTTCATTCCAATTGATAGTTTATATTTTATTGATTTTAATGCTTTCATGAAAAGGTTAATGATTTATTATTATATTGGCTTAGGGATAAGAGATACAATATTGTTTGTAATGAAATACATGGTAGATAGGGATACCATCATGCCCAGTGACATCTTAACAAGAACTTATTGAGTTTGTATGTTTTAGGGCTTAAATTTGATAATTTACATTGTAGACGATTAAACTATCTTGTGCTTGTTAGACCAAGAAGTATTGAGGAATCAA
Organism: Ochetophila trinervis; assembly: GCA_003254975.1. NCBI lineage: Eukaryota > Viridiplantae > Streptophyta > Magnoliopsida > Rosales > Rhamnaceae > Ochetophila > Ochetophila trinervis. The sequence goes on from QANX01000280.1 coordinate 47,602, forward strand.
CTCTTGGTCAATTTAAGTTAAGAGGGGTTAACTAATGAATATGTCAGCATGGAAACTAAATAGGATTAATAGTGGTGAAGTCATAATCCTTGTTCCATCGTTAATTTCAAATCCTTGCTTTCTTTGTTGCTATGCCTACTTAGTTGCTTTTAATTTTAATTTTGCTTTTTAATATGCTTTCACAAAATCAACCAACCAATCAATCACTCTTTTACTTTTCTCAATTTAATTAGCAATAGAACTTAATTTTAATATTAGAGACATTATTCCTTTTGAAATCGATATTGGGTTTTCTCTAATAAAATCACTTTATTACTTGTTGATTCGTGAACTTGTGAATATTCTAATTTACACTACAATTAAAACATAATACTAATTGTGAGAAATGCATGATGAAGATAAAAATGCATGATGAATTATTGATCTTCATCATCATCTTCGATAATTCAACATCTCCAAAGATCTTACAAAAACAAAGTTAAAAAATTGCCGAGTAAAATTTACGAGGACATTGTTATCAATAAACTCACCCTCATTATATAATAAAGTGCAAACATAAAAAAATGGAAGTCAAGAACCGATGCTTACCACATTGATGCCTTGGAAGCAATTTTTGTTCTTCTAGTGATGAGTGAATTCTCTTCCTAGCTAGGTTGCTTTTTCCAAGCCTTAATGACCTACAATATATTACAGAAAACAATTGGCAAAAAGAAAGAAAAAAATAACTAACCATCTATTAACAAAGGTAAATGCACCAGTACATTACACTATATTCTCCACAAGTGTATGACAATGACACCATCAACAACAACCTTAAACAAGTGTATAATGCATTAAGTAAAGCTTAATTATAATTTAATTATAATCATCAACAATATACTTCTAAAAATATAGCTTAATTAAGTTATAACAGAATACTAATTGCGTTACCTTTTCTTTACCCTGCATATTAGGAAGTTGAGCAGTATGTGAAATTCCAGTGCCCATTCCATCCAATTCAGAGACAATAGCATTATGTATTTGGTTTCCAGGATATCAATTTTTTGTTTGAGTTGTAAATTTATGCTATCAATTTGGTGATTGATCTTTACCCTGCATAAGATCCAAGTTGAATTAGTAGCAAATCTAGTCAATTACGTACGATAACTAAATTATGTTCTAATCACTTTAAGAAATAGCTACTACCTTCAGTGCATTGGTGGTTCCATTTGTTGATGTTTTATAACTTTCACTTCTAGATGCATTCATGTAGTAGTTGTGTCCAAAGTTTGTCTTAAAGAGCGATTTTCTTTGTTCAATATGGAAATATCTATAACAACAAGAAACTTAAATACTTACCACAAAGCCTCTTATTCTTTCTCCAAAACTGAAATGGAGCTCCAAATGTTCAAACTAGTCTCCAATGGTGGTTTGAAAATCCTTGCTCCTCTTGAATGTATAACTATGGGATTTGGGAGAGGATGGAATGGGTAGTATTATGGATATGGTGTAAAGTTTCTTCTCTTTAATTTTTTTTTCCAAAGAAAGAAGACAAGTTGATTGCTGCATAAGTATTTAAGGACAAAAAAAATCAAGAAGTTACAATTATGATGTAATAATTGATAATGCATTGATCTTTTTCCACACATTTCAAAGAAGTAAACATTAATTACGAACCTGGCCAACTCATTTAACATGGAGGGAAAGGATAGGAAATGAACACCATTCTTGGATTGAGGTTACATTTGATCCCATAAAACTCTAGAATTGTAAAGAAAGTAGTTTAGTCAAACAAAAATGCTAACATGTTATAGTAAATATAAGAAGACTTAGAAGTATAACTTATGATTCGAAATACCAAGAACACATAGCTTAATAGAGGCACTACGAACTAGGGGTGGGCAAAACCAAACCAAACTGCTGCTTTTGGTTTGGTTTGGTTCAGTCTGTAGAAGGTAAACAGTTTGGTTCGGTTTGTTATGTAAAAAAATCGTAACTAACATTTTGGTTTGCGGTTTGGATGATTCTCAGATCGAACTAACCAAACCGCCTACTAATATATAATAAATTTTTAATATGTTTTATTACTAATCATAAATATGTTTTTATATTTGGGATGTGTTATGCAATTTTTAGTTTGGATTGTAATATTTTTAATTTGGATTTTAAATTGTAATATTTTAGGTTGAACTTAGTACGGTAATATTGAAATTAGTTTGGAGTTTAGAGTTTGAACTATATTATTGTTGTGGTATATTTTAGATTAACTTGCAAGTGCACGAATCAACAAGTAATAAAGTGGTTTAAAATTAAGAAAACCTGTATCGATCCCATGAGGAATAATGTCTCTAGTTATTGAAATTAAATAAATTGTAAATTAAACTTTGAAAATTAAAAGAGAGTTTTTTTGAAAGATTGTTTTTGTGTAACCAAGCATGAATTAAAATGAAAGCAATAATAAAAGCAAAAGCAAGGCAGCAAGTAGTTTATCAAGATTTTAATGAAACAAGGATTATGATTTCACCACTATTACTCCTATTTAGCCCTAATGTATTATAGATTCATAGGTTAACCCCCCTTTAACCACATACGACTAGAAGTTGATTTCTTAATGCATTCTAATCTAGCAAGAACAACATATTTAATTATCTCTAATCTAAATACAGAAATTTAAGTCCTAAGATATTCAAACCTAATAAATCATGTTCAAGTTGTCACTAAGGCATGCAATATTTCTATAACCATGTATTTTATTGCCCATCCATACTTATATCCCTTATTTCTAAGCCAATATAAATACTTAATCAATCCACCTTTTCATGGAAGCATTAAGAACTACAATAAAATATTAACCTTAAACATGAATCAAACTTAAATATGCATTAAACACTAAATATTCGTAATAGGGTTACATCATAATCCTCATAGAAAAATTAGTTACACATTTCAAAATTATCCATCAAATAATAAAGAAATAACATAGATTAAATAGCAAGAAAATAAAGAGAAAAGGAATCAAATCCAATATTGATGGATGGCTGCTGGAATTTATCCTTCAAACTTCAATCCTTGGCTTCTTCAAACTATGATCAAGGTAGCAAGTTTGACTCCTCCAATAGCTTAGCTGAACCTCTTTGTACCTTGTTTTGTGTAGCACAACTTTACTATGAATTAACTATAAAAAACTGAACAAAAACTTAAGAGAAAAGCTTTGCTGCCATGAGGAAGAGAGAAAAACGTCTAGCAGTGAGGGCTGGTGGTGAATGGTGTGTTTTCCCTTCAGCAATGCATGGTAGTTATAGGGAATGTTTAGGAGAGGTTTAACCATAAAACCCTTCTAAAACCTAGAGAATATAGGAGATAATATGTAAACTCAATCTCCAACTCTTATCTTCCCTAGTATGGCCAGCCACCTCAAGGGTAAGGATGTATTTGTGTCTCATGTTCACACTAGGGATAGAGATACTTTCCTTATTTTGTTAGGAATCATAATCAATCTCTAATTTCCCTTCCTTTTATCCCAAATATTATTCCAATTAAAATAATTAGAATAATCTGATCTTCCATGACAGGACCCACCCCAGAAATCCCTCTAGATTAACCGGAGAGGCCCCGTCTGAGGAAGATTCCACCAGAACCCTTCGAGGTAGCCGACAGAATCCTCCTCCGAAAGGGGTTAAATAAACAATAAAACAATAAATAAGACGAAAGGTAGATATGCATCGCAACAAAATCAACTAGCCATACTAAAATAAATATTTAAATAGCTTAGAAAGTAGGTGGGAATGTCAGAGCCACTAAGTGAGATAGACAAAAATATAAATAATACAAATCCAACAATAAACGAAATAAAAGGAACAGGGTCTAATCATAAGAAGAAGCAGTAGCGGAAGTAATAAGCAGATGCGATATGCGGATGCGATGCCGATGGTAGCTCACGAGGACCTGCAGCTAGGACCTAGGGAACGAAGTTAAAAAACACAAAACGTGAGATATAAAAATCTCCGTGAGTGCTCTTAGATAACTACAAAATATAAGTTCAGTAGTTAAATTCTTTACACTCAAAGCTCACGTCACTCAGTTGAAAAGTTTCCGTTTTGAAAATCATTTTGCAAAACCCTTAGTTTTATCCCCAAAATCATTAAATCACTATAAATGGTTTAGGGGCGAAAACGTAATTTAAAACGATCATTGAAATCACGTATCAATCACTAGAACCACAAATGTAATCTCAACAAGAAATATTTAAATTTATTTGTAAAACATGTTTGTATAAAATGGTAAGTAGAAACGTTTGCTAAATCCAAAACCGATCTAAAATCAAATACCATGGGCTCCAACCCATAAATTCAAAACCCACAATCTAAAACCATGAAATCACATTATCAAAACTCCAGAATCATAAATGAAATTCGTAAATATTTAAATGATTGTCAAACACATTTTCATAAACTAACAAGCAAGTCGATCACAATCTAAAAACTAAAGGCCATGGGCCACGATCCATGAAATCATAACCATCAAATTAAAATTAGCAATCAACAAATATAAAACCAAATCAGTACCACATCATAGTATTGTGCCGTGTGACCCTCAGCGTCCTGACGGCGTCACAGGAGGGGGGAGGGGGGGTATACTCATCACAACGAACCGACGATCCAAATCCATCATGGCAAGATCCTCATCATCTCTCTCCCAACACATGTTCGCAGCAGAGGATGACATAATATAATAATAATAATAGCGCGCATAATAATCATACATCTCAATCAACATCTCGATACTGTGTGGTACTCCTCAAAATCATTTCTAAAATCAGCCATGATATCATCAATTTTTCAAATCCTTTTATTTTTAAACCATTTTGCAAATCCTTTTGTTTTTAAACAATTTTCCAAAAATCTTCTATTTAACAAAATTTACGAAAAACAATCAAATATTTCGAATATCAAAAATTTGCCCCAAAAATTTCTTAAATTCCACAAAAGCCACAATTTTCTTTGAAATTACCATTTTCTACAAACTTGCTAAAACATCCAAAATTTCATAAATCACCAAATACCATTTAAAACACCAATCTCATATAAATTCCATTAAAATCATAAATGCATATATAGTTTTATATCATCAACCATTTAAATCATCATAATTTAAAATGCACAAGAAAATCCAAACAAAACAAATCATATGCGATTAAATCATAATAATATATAATCCCAAAATGTTTAGAAAATAAATGCACTTACAGATCTGAAGCGTGCTCTTGCTGGATTTCCGGTCCAGCCCTCGATCGTGTACGAACACCTAAAAATACTTTACCTAAAATTCTTTTAATTATCGAAAACTAACAAAAGGCTTAGATGAGTCCTCTGAGTCTCCAATTACAAGATTAAAATATTAATTACTAAGATTGCCCAACATTTTCAATAATTATGAAAATGTCCCAATATTTTTAGAAATTACAAAAATGTCCCAAATCGGCAAAAAGCCCCAGAATACATGGGTTTTCTTCTTTCAAGTCTGATTTCAACAAACTTTATACCGAAATGAAATTGAAGATGCAAGGAACAAGAATCTACCTTCAATTTCAAGATTTGTCCCAGCCAACGGTCGGAATCAGTCCCGGAAGATCGAACCTCAACTGGAATTGGGCGTTTTTGAATCCAACCAAAATTAGATCAAATTGACAGTACAACAAGCTTGCCCACGACTCAAGGAACACGTTGGGATNCCAGAATACATGGGTTTTCTTGTTTCAAGTCTGATTTCAACAAACTTTATACCGAAATGAAATTGAAGATGCATGGAACAAGAATCTACCTTCAATTTCAAGATTTGTCCCAGCCAACGGTCGGAATCAGTCCCGGAAGATCGAACCTCAACTGGAATTGGGCGTTTTTGAATCCAACCAAAATTAGATCAAATTGACAGTACAACAAGCTTGCCCACGACTCAAGGAACACGTTGGGATGGGTGGTGAGCACCCACTTGCCACCGGTGGCTCCGCCGAGGGAAGGAAGATTCGACCAAAGATTGAGTCCGTTTAGGTGGTTAACGGTAAAGAAAAAAGGAGGAACAACCTGGGTTAGCTTCACCGGCACGAGAGGAAGCTTCCTGGACGGGCGGTGCACCACCACCCATTTTTCGATGTGATACGGCTGTCTCTGGGGTCGATCTTGGTACCAAAATGTAGATCGTCGCACCAGTTTTCCAACAATACCAAGCACGCTCCCTAACTCCATCGGAACAGTGACATCTGGCCGGCCAAAGGTGGTGTCGCGACTGTGCATGGGTTACACGATCTCTCGGTTTCGCTGCAATTTCCGGCGATCTAGATGGTTTCACGGCGAAACCACCGGTACGGGGAGGAAGATGAGGTCACCGGCTTTGATCTATAGGTGGTTGTCGGCCAGCTCCGGCCAAGACGTGGTGGCTGCCGGCGTGGGAAGGTGGGCGTGGTGAAGGTGGGGGGGGGGAGGATCGGGTGTGGCTGGAAAAATTCCAGATTTTTAAAGATGAAGACATGGGCAAAATGGTCATTTCTCACCCATAAATATCAGTCCTTACCAAAATATCAAAAAGCCCTTAACACTAAAACGACCATAACATCCCGGTCTGAACTCCGAATCAAGCGTAGTACTAGTCTACGGACTCATATCGACTAGCTCTACGCAGCTGTACCAAAGTCAAAGCCGAAACACAACCACACAAGAAGTCATCCCTTGGTCCACTTAAGGTCAAACTGGTCAAACTTGAAAATTTTACTATTTTTCTCAAAACAGGATGTTACATTCCATGTGTCATGCGATGTGGAAAATTTGGACACATGGCTGATATGTGGTGACATGGTAGTCCAATCACAATGGTAGTCCTAGTAAGCATGAAACTTTCCTTTTTTTATCTTCAATGACTGTCAGGCAGATTCCAAGTACACTTTGGGTGACCAAATGAACACCGAATCTAGTTAGTTTTGTTGTAAAAGTTAGGTATGTGTCTTATCTTTCCAGGAATATATTGATCTCACAATTTGGACATCAAAAAGACACTCAAATTCTCATTTTCCCCAGACAGTGTAAATCTACCACAACTGTTGGAAATATTGATTTTGTAAATCAAACTGGCACTAATTGGCATAACCATTTGCAATGAAACTTTTCAGAATGAAGCCTAGTGAATCATATATCATTTGAAACTGGTATCGCACAAAATCTCAAAGTGTGGCTCCAGATATGATTTTCTCAGTAAAGGTTGTGCGAAAATACAGTAATTCCAACATTTGTCGTTCTTTTACTGAAAATAGAAAAATACAGTAATTAAGTATTTTTCATCAACAATTAATCATAAACAAGCTTAAATTCAATATAAAAAGTGGCATAAAAACATTAACATTTTATGATTCACTAGGCTTCAATGTTGTAATGTTTCAATGCAAATGGTTCTTCCAATCAGTGCCAGTTTGATTTATAAAATCAATATTTCCAACAGTTGCGGCAGATTTACACTGTTTGGGGAAAATGAAGATTTGAGTGTCTTCCTGATGTCCAAATTGTGAGATCAAATATTCCTGGAAAGCTAAGACACAGACCTAACTTTTACAACAAAACCCACTGGATTCTGAGTTCATTTAGTCACCTAAAGTGTAGTTGGAATCTGCCTGATGGTCATTGAAGATAAAAAAGAAAAGTATTATGCTTACTAGTACTACCATTGTGATTTGACTGCCATGTCACCACATATCAGCCATGTGTTGTGCTTGCTAGATTAGAATGTATTGATAAATCAACTTCTAGTCATATGTGGTTAAAGGAGGGTTAACCTATGAATCTATATTGCATTAGGACTAAATATGAGTAATAGTGGTGAAGTCATGATCCTTGTTCTTTATAATCTTTGATTACCTACTTGCTGCCTTTTCTTTAATTTTAATAATTGCTTTCTTAATTTGCTGTCTTGATACTCAACAATCACTCAAAAAAAAATTTTCTTTTATTTTTCAAAGTTTAATTTACAATAGATTTATTTTCAATATTAAAGACATTATTTCTCGTGGGATCGATATCGGTTTCCTTTTTAAAAGGAATCCATTTTATTACTTGTTGATTCGTGCACTTGCGAGTTAATCTAAAATATAGTACAACAATTATATAAGGAGAATATTAAAAATGCAACCATCTTCTACTTGTTCTTGTGGTTTTATCATACAAATAAGCATACCATCTTCTACTTGTGCTTTTATCAAGATAAAACAACCATAAAATATAATCTATATGCAAAATAAGGAGAACCTTAGGCTCAAAAAAATTACAAAAGGTGAGCATGCAAGAAACCGACCTAAGACAAATAAGCATACCATTTGTTATTGTGCAGTCTTCAAGTGAAAAAAAAAATAGACTCAACAAACCTGAAGCTAGATTCTATGTCTTACCATTTGTAGAGATAAGACTATAACTAAATCACACTTAAAATAATTTGAAAAATTAAAATTAAAATTAATGGGATATAAGTCATATTTCTTCTAGTAGGATTGCAATTTTCATTAATATATCTTCGTATAGCATAGATTTATGAAAAAAAGTTTCAATCACGTAAAATAGTGGATTTACATTTACATGCCATTACTCACAACTTTACCTGAAGCACTCCTCTCTACAACATGATAAACAAAAAAAAAAAAAAGATTCCAAAAGCTCAAACAAAATAAAAAGGCATATAACAGTCTATATACCCAAATAAACTTCAAGATCAAGCTTTGAAAACATAACACATCAAGATTAGATAAGAAACAACCTCATATACAAAGTTCCAATACATGTTTTTTAGTTAGTGATTCAGAGTTTATCGAAACTGTTTCCATAATACCCAATACAAAAATAAAGCTTCAAAACTAAATTAGATAGCAAGATAAATAAATCAATCAAGAACACTACTCCCACTGCTATAAAAAATTTCCATCAACTACATAATGAAACTTAAGTTGCCAAGTTTCAAATAATCAAACAAAATTACTCCATTTAACAGTCAACTGATAGGCATAAAATGTTAATGTTTTTATGCTATATTGAATTTAAGCTAGTTTATGATTAATTGTTGATGAAAAATACTTAATTACTGTATTTTACTATTTTCAGTAAAAGAAAGACAAATGTTGGAATTATTGTATTTCAACCCTTATTGAGAAAATCATATCTGGAGCCACACTTTGAGGTTTTGTGCAATTCTAGTTGAAAATGATTTCTGATTCATTAGGCTTCAATTTTGCAAAGTTTCAATGCAAATGGTTCGGCCAATCAGTGCTAGTTTGATTTACAAAATAAATATTTCCAACAGTTGTGGCAGATTTACACCATCTTGGGGAAATTTGAATTTGAGTGTCCTCCCGATTTCCAAATTGTGAAAACAAGATATACCTGGAAAGCTGAGACATATACCTGACTTTTGCAGCCATAATAAATGAATTCTGAGTTAATTTGGTCATCCAAAAGGTACTTGGAATATGCTTGGAGGTCATGGAAAATATAAAAGGAAAATATTTTGGCTTACTAGGATGCTATTAATGATTAGACTGCCATGTCACCACGCTTCAGCCATGTGTACGAAATTTTCCACATCATATGACACATGGAATGTCAGATTATTCTAATTATATTAATTGGAATAATATATAGACTAAAAGGAATTAGAGTTGAATATAAATTTGATTCCTAAGGAGATAAGGAATGTTTCCTTATCCCTAGTGTGAATATGAGACACAAATTACGCTACTCTCCTTGAGGTAGCAGGCGATGCTAGGAAATATAGGAGTTGGAGATTGAGTTTACATATTACCTCCTATATTCTCTAGGTTTTAGAAGGGTTTTTTGGTTACACCTCTCCTAAACATTTCCTATAAATACCATGCATTGCTGAAGGGAAAACCACCATTCATCACCAGCCCTCACGACTGGATGATTCTCTCACACACAAGTTTCACCACCAGCCCTCAAGGCAACACTCTCTTCCTCTCCAGCTGCCATCCCTTCTTTTTTCGCTCCATTCTCAAGGCAACAATAGCTTTATTTAAAGTTTTATATCCAGTTTTGAGTGTTATTTTATAGTGAGATTGTGATACACAAAGCCTAGTGCAAGGGAAATTCGGCCAGCCATTGGAGGAGTCAACCTTGTGACTTGGATCATAGTTTGGAGAAGCCAAGAGGAGAAGATTGAAGAACTGAATCCAGCAGCCATCAACTTTGGATTTGATTTCCTTACTCTTATTTTCTTTGCTATTTAAACTATGTTACTCTTATTTATTTGATGGATAATTTAGAGATGATGTGTAGCTAATTTTTCTATGAGGATTATGATGTAACCCTATTATGAATATTTAGTGTTTAATGCATGTTTGAGTTTGATTCATGTTTAAGGTTAATATTTTATTGTAGTTCTTAATGCTTCCGTGAAAAGGTGGATTGATTAAGTATTTATATTGGCTTAGAAATAAGGGATATAAGTATAGATGGAAATAAAATTGGTTATAGAAATATTGCATGCCTTAGTGACAACTTTAACCTAATTTATTGGGTTTGCATGTCTTAGGGCTTAAATTTCTGTATTTAGATTAGAAATAATTAAATACGTTGTGCTTGCTAGATTAGAATGCATTGAGAAATCAACTTCTAGTCACATGTGGTTAAAGGGGGGTTAACCTATAAATCTATAATGCATTCGGGCTAAATATGAGTAATAATGGTGAAGTCATAATCCTTGTTTTCTTAAAATCTTGATAAACTACTTGCTGCCTTGTTCTTGTTTTTAATATTGCTTTCTTTTTAATTCATGCATGGATACACACAACAATCAAACAAACGGTTTTAGCCAACAAAGAACAACAATTGGAGAGCTTTCTTGGATCCAAAGCAATCCAATTCAACTTTGAAGAAGGAGGAAATCAAAGTTGATAAGTTTTTAATTTTTGTGTTTAGGGTTTTAGGGTTTTCAGTTTTATAAAAAAATAAATATATTTTGCTGTTTTGCTTCATTTTTAGGTTTTTAATTTACTACTTTTGATTTTTGTTTAGTTTACTGTTTGTTTAATCTTTAGTTTTATTTTTCTATAAAAAAAAAAATCTGAAAACCGGATTTTGAAAAAAAAAAAAGTACTGCATTTTTTTTTCTTACTGTTTTGATTTATTTTAGTTGCTATTTAGTTTTTTTCTTTTGCTTTATTTTTGTGTTTACTTTGAGTTTAATTTAATTTGCATCTAGCTTTAAGTTGTGTGAGTTAATTAGATTGTTTTATTTCAGTCTTTCTATTTAATTTTAGTTGCTGTTTTTCTGTTTTTAGTTGCTGTTTTATTTTTTTCAGTTTGTTTATTTACTTTGTTTTATGAATTTTAATTCTGAACCTGATTTTTCTGAGAGAGATCTAAGGAGATCAAGGAGAGAAGAAGTTAGAGAGAATTTATTTAGAGATACCAATAATAACATGGAAAACCAAGGTAACCTAGTAGTTCCTGAAGTTCCTAATAACCAAGGTTATAGGTCTATCAGGGATTATGCTGCACCTAGAAGGGTTGAGGATATGTCATGTATTAGGAAACCACCTATTGATGCACCTAGCTTTGAGGTCAAACCTACTACCATGTCTATGCATAACAATTACCAATTTGGAGGGTTACCAAGTGAGGATCCTAACCAACATATATCGAATTTCTGTGATGTATATGAGTTAGTGAAGTATAATGGTATTACTGAAGACGTTGTCAAACTTCGATTATTTCCTTTTACTTTAAGGGATAAAGCCAAAAGTTGGTTACAATCTCTACCCCCTGGGAGTATTGTCACTTAGGATGACTTAGCCTTTAAGTTTCTAAACAAATTTTTTCCACCTATTAAAACTGCCAAGCTTAGGAATGAAATTAGCACTTTTCACCAATTTGATGGAGAGTCTTTATATGAAGTTTGGGAGAGGCTAAAAGAACTACTTAGGAAGTGTCCATACCTTGGGATGCCCATTTGGAGTCAAGTCCAAACTTTTTATAATGGGTTGAATTATTTAACAAGAAATAATGTGGATGCTGCTACAGGTGGTGCTTTATTAAATAAATCCCAAGAGGATGCATAGGAACTATTGGAGGAGATGGCAATTGACAACTTGCAATGGGCAAGTGAAAGGAGCCAAAACCTAAAGAAGACCATGGCTGTCCATGAAGAGGATAAGATAGGCAAATTGAGTTGTCAAGTTGCATTGCTTACAAAGCAACTTGAAACCTTGGGTTCCAACAATTATAATAATAATTCCAATATTTCTAATATTAATTGTTGTGAATATTGTGGGGATAATCATGAAAGCATACATTGTCATTTAGGAAATTCTAATGAAACTAACGATGTTAATTTTGTATGGAATTTCCGACAAGGCAATAGCAACAACAACCTCTTCTCCAACACTTACAATCCAAATTTTTCATGGAGAGACAATTTGAACACCCAAGGAGGAAAACAAAAAGGGATCTATCAAATCCCTCCTCAACAACATCAACAATTCCAGTCCTCAAATTTTCAGAAAATTTCTCACCCTCAAATTCATCCTCAATCTCATAATTCTTCTCCTACTACTATATCTTTACTTGAGCAATCTATGATAAAAATGAATGATATTTCTAGTGCTTTCATGTAGGAAACTAAAGCAGAAATTAAAGGTTTAAAGAACCATGTGGAGCAACTAGCTCAAGCTCAAGTTCCTAATCCGCAAGAGAAGCAAAGTGATCTAGAGAGATTAGTAACTCAACTTGCTGGATTTCAACTCGAGACAAAGAAACAGTTTTCAAGCTTCATGGCACAAACTGAATGCTTGATGATCAAAATGGAGGACCAATTCAACAATCAAGCTGGTGCCATTAAAGGACTTGAAACTCAAATAAGCCAACTAGCAAGCATGTTTCAAGGAGCACAAGAAATCCTCCCATCCAATACTGGAAAAAATTCTATGGAGATAATGTCTATTAAATTGCAAAATTGTAAAAAATTAACTAATTCTTTTGATGTGCAGCTAGGGCATTTGATAGAGGATATAGATCGCCAAGAAGAGTCAAGAGGCATAGCTAAAGGGGAAACTAAAATACAAGATTTGAATTGTGAAGATGTATCTTCATTTTCCAAGATTCAAGTTAAGGTACTGAAGCCTCATGTTTCTAAGTATATACCTCATCATGCTAGAGGAGCCCTTGGAAGAGAAAAAGAAACAAAAGATGAGCTGCTGTCCATGGAGGAAAAAAGAGAAAAGAATTGGGAATACAAGCAACTCCCACCACCACCACTCAGAAAAAGGCTTAAGCAGAAGAAATTGGATTTTCAATTTGGCAAATTTCTAGATATCTTTAAGAAATTACATGTTAATATTCCTTTTGTAGATGCTTTAGAAAATTTGCCAAATTATGCTAGATTTTTAAAAGAAATTATGAAAAAGAAAAAGGAAATTAGGTGGTCATGAGATGGTAGTTTTGAATGATGAGTGCGGTGCCATATTACAACACAAGCTACCACCAAAATTAAAAGATCCAGGGGGTTTCTCAATTCCTTTTCATATTAAATTTTCTAATGTTTTATGTGACTTAGGAGCTTCCATAAATTTAATGCTTTATTCTTGTTTTAGGAAGCTTGGACTTGGAATAGTAAAGCCCACCTCAATTTCTTTACAAATGGCAGACCGTACCATCAAGAAGCCAATGGGAGTACTCGAGAATGTAATCGTCAAAGTTGATAATGTTTACTTTCCCATGGATTTTGTGGTATTAGGTATCGATGAGGATGGTGATGTACCTTTGATTTTTGGTAGACCTTTCTTAGCTACTAGTCGTACTATAATAGAGATACAAGAACGTAAGATTACCTTTAGGGTTGGTAGCGAAAAAGTGACCTATAATATCTACAAACCCCCTCATTATCCAAACAATGAATGGTGCCATGAGAATAGGGTTTTGGAGCCAAATTTGTTAGAGAAAAGCAAGAAAGAGAGTAAAGGATTGCATGGATTGTCGTTTATTAAGAGTTGCTTGGGAGGTGGAAGCAACCATCAAATTGATCCTCGATGAGCTCCACAAGAAAGTCAAGCTAAAGACTTGAAACAAGTGCTTTTTAGGAGGCAACCCAAAGTTTAAAGGTATTTTTAATTTTTAATTTAAATTTATTTTTAGTTGTTTTTGTTTTGTGTTTTTAGGTGTTAAAGAAGAGAAAATCAAAGGAGATGCATAAAGGGAGTGATCGGTCAAGGGAGCTTCATAAGCCTAAATTTTGCAATTTCATTGCATTTCATCAAATGGGAGAGTTTTCTTAACCCTTACTTTTTATTATGTTTATTTTTTTTTGTTTTGAACATCGAGGACTATGTTCATCTTAAAGTTGGGGGTGGGCTCTCTTTGTTTGAAGTTTTTCTTCTTTACTTTTTAAATTTCTTAGTTTTTAATTTAGTATTTAAAAAAAAAAGTTGTTTTGTTGCTGAATTTTTGTTTTTTGTTTTTAGTGTTTTCAGAAAATTTTGATGAGCCTATGATAAGAATATGATTGTGAATAAATTGATTCTTAGGTAGTGGAATTGTTTTTGTGTATTCTCTAATGCCTAAAGTTAAGTTCACATGTTATTACTTTCAAAATTATCCCGAGCACTTTATTAATATGCATGCTTTTGATTGTATCTTGGAGAGGTTTACATTAATTTAGAGTGATTATTTTTTTTGAACTCTAGAACTTGCATAATTATTGCTTGAGGCGAAATCCTAGAGAGATGCATTACTTTGAATATGATTTAGGCCATCTTTGTAATAAGATTGAGCATTTCTAGCCTACCTTTGAAATATTTATTCGTTAGTATCTTATTTGAGCCATTTTTTTAGGATGCATAATTGATTACATATTAGAGCCTTTTTATTCGTTAAGCCACATTGACTTACCTTTTATGCCTAAATATATTTTTTCTACCTTATACACATTTATCGAAGAGAGCTTATGTTGAAATTGGATATATGCTTATAAATTTGTATTTGGTGGAGTGAAGTGCAAGATAATTTGGGGGTGGTTGATGTTGGTAAAAATATGGCTATTATGTATCTTTGATGTTGAAAAAGAAGTTCAAGCAAGGTATGAAAAAGATAAATTTGGGGGTTGAAAGGAAAAGAAAAAAAAAATTTGTTCACCAAAGGTGAAGAAGGAGTTGGAAAAAAAATATACGTTGTGAAAAAGAAAGTTGTTTTGTGAAGTTTGAGGTTTTATACGATTCTAGTTGAAAATGATTCTTGATTCACTATGCTTCAATGCTGAAAAGTTTCATTGAAAATTGTTTGGCCACTTAGTGCCAGTTTGATTTACAAATCAATATTTTCAACAGTTGCGGCAGATTTACACCATCTTGGGGAAATTATAATTTGAGTGTCCACCCAGTGTCCAAATTGTACAATAATGATATTCCTGGAAAGCTGAGACATATACTTGACTTTTTCAATCATAATCAATGAATTCTGAGTCCATTTGGTAATCCAAAAAGTACTTGGAATCTGCTTGGCAGTCATGGAAGATATAAAAGGAAAGTATTTTGGCTTACTAGGATGCTATTAATGATTGGACTGCCATGTCACCACACTTCAGCCATGTGTACAAAATTTTCCACATCATATGCCACATGAAAGGTCAGATTATTCTAATTATATTAATTGGAATAATATCTAGACTAAAAGGAATTAGAGTTGAATATAAATTTGATTCCTAAGGAGATAAGGAATGTTTTCTTATCCCTAGTGTGAACATGAGACACAAATTACCCTACTCTCCTTGAGGTGGCCAGCTATGCTAGGAAATATAGAAGTTGGAGATTGAGTTTACATATTATCTCCTATATTCTCTAGGTTTTAAAAGGGTTTTTTTGGTTAAACCTCTCCTAAACATTCCCTATAAATACCATGCATTGCTGAAGAAAAAACCACCATTCACTACCAGCCCTCATGGCTGGACGACTCTCTCACACATAAGTTTCACCACTAGCCCTCACGGCAACACTCTCTCCCTCTCTAGCCGTACATTCCTTCTCTTTTCTCTCCATTCTGACGGCAACAACATCTTTATTTAAAGTTTTATATCCAGTTTTGAGTGTTATTTCATAGTGAGATTGTGATACACAAAGCCTAGTGCAAGGGAAATTCAGCCAGCCATTGGAGGAGTCAACCTTGTGACTTGGGTCATAGTTTGGAGAAGCCAAGATAAGAAGATTGAAGAACTAAATCCAGCAGCCATCAACTTTGGATTTGATTTCTTTACTTTTATTTTCTTTGCTATTTAAACTATGTTATCTCTTATTTAAACTATTTATTTGATTCATGTTTAAGGTTAATATTTTATTGTAGTTCTTAATGCTTCCATGAAAAGGTGGATTGATTAAGTATTTATATTGGCTTAGAAATAAGGGATATAAGTATGGATGGATAATAAAATACATGGTTATAGAAATATTGCATGCCTTAGTGACAACTTTAACATGATTTATTGGGTTTGTATGTCTTAGGGCTTAAATTTTTGTATTTAGATTAGAAATAATTAATTACATTGTGCATGCTAGATTAGAATACATTGAAATATCAACTTCTAGTTACATGTGGTTAAATGGGGGTTAACCTATGAATCTATAATGCATCATAATCCTTGTTTTCTTAAAATTTTGATAAACTACTTGCTGCATTGTTCTTGCTTTAATATTGCTTTCTTTTTAATTCATGCTTGGATACACACAACAATCAAGCAAACTCTCTTTTAATTTTCTAAGTTTAATTTATAATTGATTTAATTTCATCACTAGAGACATTATTCCTTGTGGGATCGATATCGGTTTTCTTTTTAAAAGAAATCCACTTTATTACTTGTTGATTTGTACACTTGCGAGTTAATCTAAGATATACAACAACATCAACCCCACGGAAAGCATAATATAAGAGAATTGAAGCAACTTCCATACTTTCAAAACAATAAAATGCTTTTCAATCAAAGAGCATTTAACAAGAAATAGAACAAGTACATTCCTTAAAAATTGGCAAACATCCTTTCTAATAGCCTTATCACCTTCGGCAGTTTCTATAACTGAAAGCCCAAATCAATTAAATTCTAGCTACCAAAACATAATTGTAACGAACTAAGACAAGAAATTACCGAATTTAGGCATCAAAATTCACAAATTCAGCTTCTCACAAGAAGGCCAAACTTCCTTTTAAAGGTTAGTTTTGAAATTGTTCAAATCCTATCTCAATAAGCTAAAAGGAGTAAGCGGGTACCAAGATAAGGCCAAGGCATGACTAGAAAATGGACTTTTCCATTGAAGGTGTATTTTCAGTGGTGAAGGAATTTTCAAATGAATTAAGATTAAAATGAGTCGATAATTACTTCCTAAAGTGTTCTAAGGCTCAATCTTTTAAGGAATTCAAGTTTTATTGGTTATAATTCAAAAGTTGTTGAAGAAATTGATGGGTAATTGAGAACCACCTGAGTCGGGCAAAAGGAGAGGAAAAGAAGATAAAAATAAATGTTCTCCCCAATTTTTTTCTTTGCTAGTTACAATTAGCTTCAAAGTACACAGGAAATTTCACTCCAAAATTGCCGTGCTTTTTTCATTACTTGATGAAAATTTTCCGATAGAATTTTTCAAAATTGTCAATTGCAATTTCAAAATGTATACTTTTGATAGAAGTGTAGTGTCACAATTTAACACTGTTAAAGTAAATACACAAATGTGACAAAGCTCAAATAGTCATCGAATATTTATGCATATTTATAATAATTTTTCCCTTTAGTTGTGAGAGCTAAATTCGTTTCCGACACATATGCTTTGCCAAAAATTTAAAATTGTAATCTTGCCAACTGCCATCACAATTTTACAAATGCATCGTATATGCTGTGATGGATTAAAATTTTTGACACAGATAAAAGGTTTTCAGTGACTAAAAATTAATCATCACGATGACCTTCCATCACAAATAACACTGTTTTGTTGTGATTAATTGGAGTATTAATTGGATAGAGAAAGTAGATAAGGAAAGAAGATTGAAACAATAAGGATATATTTCTTTCCTAATCTAGTTGGGAGTGTGACATCATGTTGAGGACATAATTTGCCTTTACAACCTCGTATGGCAGGCCATTTAGAATAATATTAGAAAAAATATTGATTTTTATCATTATTTAGATTAGATAATTTTATATTACCTAATGGGATTAGAAGTAAGATAAGGTTAGAACTCTAGGATTTTTTTCCTTGCCTAACAAGTATTTCTCTAGCATTCTTTTCCTATAAATACTCTACACCTTAGAGCCTTTTGTATACCATTCTAGAGAGAATTCTACACCATTGAAGGATTCATTCAACACAAGTCTTAAAAGTCTAGATAGAGAGAAATTTGGCTACATGAAGGAGAGATAGAGAAGGAATTTCTGCCAGCCATTGGAAGAATTCAACCTTGCTTTGGAGACATATCTTGAAGAGTCATTGGAGGAAGACCAAGAGGAGATTTCGGCCAACCCTAGATTTGCTTCATATTTTTTCTTTTTTTGTTATTCATAATATGTTTTCTTTTGAATTTATTGATGGCTATTACTTTGAACATGAGTAGCTAAACATTTATAAGGATTATGATATAGCCCTATTACGAATATTTAGTTTTTAATGCTTGACTAGAGGTGTAAAGTGAGTTGTGCTATGCTGGCCTAGTTTATTTAAAAATTGATCCGTTCATGCTTGTGTCGTGCTTGTGCCAACCTATTTATTTTTTTTTGTCATGCTTGTGTCATCCTATTTAGTATTCATGTCGTGTCAAGCATCCTATCGGCCCAAGCACTTATGTGCTCGTGCTGAACACATGTCGTGCTCGTGCCAAACACTGATCATGCCCATGCCTGTGCCAATTATATTTTACACATTTTTTATAATATAAATTATATAGCTAAATAAAAATTATTCAAAATAAATATTGAAAATAAATTAAATTAACAATTAAATAATATATTTTATTATTTACTTGGTAGATAACACAATAAGTATTTACAACTAAAAAAAAATATTAATAGTTTTATTTATATATTTTATTCCAAATTAACTAAGTCATCTTTTCAATTTTTAGCTCTAGATTTTCCATCTTCCCAATCTTTCATGCACATAAGACAGTCTAAAATGTTTGGTGTTAGTCTTGTTCTTCACTCATCCAATATTCGATTACCTAAACGAAAAGTAAAATCCAATGCTACATTAGACATTGGAGGTGTTAAAAGATCACATGCCATGATGGAAAGTATATGAAAAAAAATTTCATTTTTTTCCACCAAGCTAATATATCAAACTTTTCTAACTCTACTTGAGTGAAAAAGTCCATAAAATCAATATCTAAATATTTATAAAGTTCATTGTGCAAAAAACCAACATTTGATTATTGTATTCCTTTCTTTGCAAGTATTTTTCTAGAATATCCATTAGACTTTGAAGGAAATGGAGTAGAAGTGGGTCTTGGACAATTGCCAAATTTTGATGCATAAGTATTGTATAAATTTGTTAACAGAATATTACTATCATTTGCACCAATAACAATGTCTAAATTTAAATTTGAAGCAATATCATTCAATTAAAATGTCACACCAACTAATTTAATTCTAGGATCCACCGTAGCAGCTAAACTAAAAATTGAAAGTACACATTCCCAATGTTTTTTAAACTTTTCTTCTATTTTTTCACAAATTTTTAAAAAGTTTATATCATATGTATATTTAGCAAAAATAGCACTTATATTGCATAAGTGATTAATAACAATAAAAGAAGTTGGATAATAAATACCTGAATAAACCATTGTAGCATTATATAATAGTTATAAAAATTCCATATATGCAAAAGTGACTTTACAATCCTCTTCACGCAAAACAATGTCATTAAGTTTGTTGTTGTAAAAATCACTAATTACTATATCATGCTTTTCACAAGATTTTAACATTAAAAAAAAAAGTTGAATTCTAATGATTTTCATATCCATCTTAAACTTAATGCATTTCAAACCATATGATTTGCACAAAAAAATATTGTTGCCTAAAAGGAGATCAAGATATATAAAACAATGACATCCCTTATTAATTTAATATGATGATTGATCAATTTAAGACCATCTTGTACATTTAAATTAATAACATGGCATACACATCACATATAAAAAAATTGACCATCATAAGGTGGTCATAAATTTTTCTTAAACATATCAATGGCAACAGTATTGAAAGTAGCATTATCAAAAGTGATATTATAAACTTTATCTACTATTTCATATTCTCTAAATACATCTAACATCTTATGAAAAATTGCACTAGTATTATGAGGGTATTCTAGCAAATGGAAAGTAACAATTTTTTTTTTAATGTAAAATCCAATTAGAATCAATAAAATGTATAGTAACGCAAATATAACTTTGTCTATTTACACCCGTCCACAAATCAGAAGTAAATAAATTACACCATTAAACTTTTAAACAATCAAATCTAATAGTATTTTTTGAAATACTAAAATATGCATGCGGTAAATAAACTTTAATAAAATATTCAAATCTAATATCTTTAGCAAAAGTAAAAAGTTTCTCAAGCTCAAGCTATATATTTTGCTAATCATTCTCTCATCTTAGCATGAGAATATATAAAAGCACCAATACTTGTTGAACTTTGAGCAACTTGTCTTTGTCCAGGATCTTTAGAACCATTTTTTATGCATTTTTTTAATGTCTATTTAAATGACTTGTACCGTTTTTAGCACTACAGGATAAAAGGATTTTCACAATAATTGCATATGGACATGGGTCTCAAATTTCCGTTCTCATATTTTTTTTTTTCTTTCACACTAAAATGGTTCCATACCTCTGTATGATGCTTTTTTTTTTTTTTTTTTTTTTTTTTTTTTTTTTTTTTTTTTTTTTTTTTTTTTTTTTTTTTTTTTTTTTTTNGATGTTGAATCTTGTTCGTTGTTCAATAGATTCTTGGGTGTTAGTGTTGCCAATATCATATATCAATTCTTCACATTCTAAATTCTGCAATATAAAGCACATTAATTAATATTATATCAAATAGTTGAAAATTCCATTGAAAAAAAGTCAATGTCTTATATATTTATAATTGTTATAATTTTTAATTAAATAAATAATCAATAATCAATAAAGTAATGAAGAAAATAACTAAATAGATTAAATGAAAAAAACCAAGTAATAAGCATAACAACTGAATAAAATTAAATTGTTATAGTATTAATTTAGAAAAAAAAATTATATTTACTAAAGAAAAATTAAAAATGTCCACAAATACACAATTGAAAGCAATTTCATGTGTTCACAAATAATTATCTAATATTTCTTGTTCTCAGATTTCTCTTACTATTGTGTTTCTATTTATCAAATGTTCTAGATTTCTGTTTCATTTAAAGGCTCTTAGTCTTATCTTGCGTTTTTAGTTAAAAACAAGTACCATAAATATTAATATTACTCAATGGAAAATTAATAAATAACAAATTCTTATCCAACATAAAATTATTCGATAAAAATAATAATTTTTTTATAATAATCACTATTCAATATACATATATAGTTAACTATTGTAAGTATTAAATATTTTTATAATAACTCCTAATATGCATGGACAGTTAATGCCCAGAAAAAAAATAATAATAAAAAGGAGGAATAGATGAATAGTTAATATAAATTTAAATATACAAATACAAAACCAATAGAGTTTAATGCTTATGCTACTAATTACCCTAAAAGAATTTACGTGCAATTTATAAATAGACTTTAATGCTACTTTTATATACTTTCTTTTTTACTTAATTTTTTTTAGGGATAAATGCACTTTAGTACTCTGTAGTTTGCTAAACTTACACATTAGACTTTTAAGTTTTAAATGTATCACATTAAGTTTTAGATGAAAAGAAAATTAGATGATTTTTTATATATAATTTTGAAAATTGGCAAAAAATGTAAATTAGAGACTTCGTGTGTTACATTTGAAATTTGAAGGCCTAATGTGACATATAATATAAATTGAAGGCTTAATGTGATACATTTAAAACTTGAGATCTAATGTGGCATAAAATGTAAATTAGATGATTAATGTGTTACATTTGAAACTTGAAGGTCTAATGTGCAAATTTATCAAAATACAGGGTACTAAAGTGCATTTATTCCATTTTTCTAGCTACTTTTAATTTTTTTTTATAAAGAAATCTACTAATTATATTATAGGTAGCAGAAAAAAATTATTAAGTATTTATTAAATATACTCAAAACATTAAATCACACATTTTTTTGGGGCAAATCACGAAAATCAATTATTTTCCTATAAACATGGTATTTGTTACCCAATTTTTAATTTTTTATATTCTATGGAATCTAGACAAAAGGTTATATATGGAAAACTTTGAGCAATATTTAATAAGATAAAATGATTTTTTTTAGTATCAAGTTTTTTAATTATTATTTAATACATAAGATGCATTTATCTCTTAGGTTTGCAACATATTGTGTGATATGATTAATGTAGTTTTAGTTGTTAGGTTTTTAAAAGAAACATAATTGATAACATTTTATTGTAAAAAATAATTACTTTTCTATGAACGAAAGCATTAGTTTGAAAAGTTAATTTTTCGTAATGTATATAAATGTTTGTTTTATTTATAATTTCTGAAAAAGTTCCACATTTTTCAGTACTTATTAAAAAATATAAATTAAAAAACTTAAAAATTAAAATTATAAGATATAACTAACATAATGTAAATGGATTGTTGTATTAATTAAAGACTTTAAAGTTTACTTAACAAAATAAAAATACTTTGTATAATTTGATAAGTGAAACTTCAAACAGAGAAGTGAAGATTAAAAAAAGATAATTCTTAATTGAAAATCTAATATGTAAGATCGAGAGAGAATATATCAAATAGAAAGGAGAAAAGAGGATAATTGTGTGCGAGATAAAACCAATTACAATTCAAGCTACTTATAAAAAAATTGTGAGAGAAAATTGGCAAAATATTAGTAATAAAGCTATCCTAACAAACTTAAACATTAGTATCGTTAAGAATTATTTTCCTTTAAAAAAAATTGAACATTAGTAATAGTACAAAATTTTAAAATTTGATTCATGGTCATGGTATAAAATATTATTAAGATAGTGAAAAACTGACAAATAAGTCTGATTAAATTGCATTATTTACTATATTTAAAAAAAATTAAAATAATTTTAATAAATTTATCTGTTTCCATGTGAAGAATTTAATATATTAATTACACAGAGGTCTATTATTGTTAAACAAGTCTTTATAAAATAAATTTTATATAATAAATTATTTATTATTGTTTGGATTGTGCTAAGTTTGTATTTTGTCTAAATTGTTAGTATGTATTTGTAGATTGTGTCGTGCCTAGCCTACCATGTGCCTGGCCTGTGTTGTGCTTGGTCTGTCACGTGCAAGTGTCGTGCCTGACCTGTCATGTGCTTGTGTCATGCATGGCTTATTATAGACTCGTGCCTTGCCCAGCATGGTCCATTACGTGCTTCGTGCTCAACATGACACGGTTTGTAAGGTGCTGTGCCCAATTTTAATGTGTCGTACTTGTATGGACCAGCCAATTTTTACACCTCTATGCATGACTAGTTTCAATTCATATTGATAGATAATATTTCAGTTTTGATCTTAATGTTTTCATGAAAAAGTGAATGATTTAATATTATATTAGTTTAAGAATAATGGATATAATATTGTTTGCAATGAAATAAATGGTAGATAGGAATTTCATCATGCCTAGTGACACCTTAATAAGAACTTATTAGGTTTGAATCTTAGGGCTTAAACTTGGTAGTTTAGATTGGGGACGATTAAACCATCTTATGCTTGCTAGACCAAGATGCATTGAAGGATTAACTCTTGGTCAATTTAGGTTAAGAGGGGTTAACTAATGAATTTGTCATGCATAGAAACTAAATAGGATTAATAGTGGTGAAGTCATAATCATTCTTCCATCATTAATTTGAAATCTTTGTTTTCTTTGTTACTTTGCTTTCTTAATTGCTTTCAATTTAGATTTTTCTTTTTAATTTGCTTTCACAATACCAACCCACCAATCAATCAATCTTTTACTTTTCTCAATTTAATTAACAATAAAATTATTTTCAATCATTAGAGACATTATTATTCGTGGGATCAATATTCGGTTTTTCTCTAAAAAATTACTTTATTATTTGTTGATTTGTGTGCTTCCGAGCAATCTAATTTATGCCACAACAAGTTTTTGGCACCGTTAATGGAGAATAATGATTTCTAGTACTGATTTAATTTTATGTTGATTAAATTTCTGTTTTGATTTTAATTTTTTTTTGTTTCTTGTAGGTTCGGTTTTTGCTATGAAGAACATCAATTGGAAAACTTTCTTAAATCCAAATCAATTCAATTCAAGTTTGACGAGAAAATCAAAGTAGCCAAGTAGATTTAATTTTAGTTGAATTAATTTTTGCCACATAAAAAAACTGAAAAATCTGAAAAAATAAAATAAAAAATTTACTGCACTTTTGTTTTGTGTTTGTTTTGGTTTTAGGCTTTTTTTCATTGATTTTACTGCAGTTTTTATTTTTTATTTCACTTTAGTTTTTTGATTTCTTTGAGTTTTTCTTAGTTTGCATTTAATTTTAATTCTTTTGAACTTTCTTAGTATGCTTAAATTGATTTTTAGTTTTAATTTGAGTTGCTGGATTTTTATTTTTATTAGGTTAAATTTCTGTTTTTCATTTGTTTTTTTGTTTTGTTTATTTGGTTTATGAGTTTGCCAATTCATCATGAACTTTCTGAGAGAGATTTGAGGAGATTAAGGAGAACTGAAATTAGAAAGACTTTGTTTAGGAATGTAGAAAAAGAGAATACAATGGAAAATCAAGATAACCCTGTAAGTCCTGATGTTTCTAATAATCAAGGTTATAGGAATATTAGGGATTATTCTACATGTAGAAAAGTTGATAATATATCATGTATTAGGAAACCACCCATTAATGCTTCTAATTTTGAGGTCAAGCCTATTACAATTACTATGCTTAATAACTATCAATTTGAAATGTTACCTAGTGAGGATCTCAATGAATATATATCGAATTTTTGTGATGTATGTGAGTTAGTAAAATATACTGGAATTAATGAGGACACTGTCAAGCTTAGGTTGTTGTCATTTACCTTAAGGGATAAAGCTAAGAGTTTGTTGCAGTCTTTACCTCCAAGGAGTATTACCACTTGGGATGATTTAGCTTTTAAATTCTTTAATAAATTTTTTCCACCTATTAAACTGCCAAGCATAGAAATGAAATTAATACTTCTCGCCAATGTGATAGGGAGTCATTATATGAGGTTTTGAAGAGGTTAAAAGAGTTACTTAGAAAGTGTCCACACCATGGAATGCCCATATGGAGTCAAGTTCAAACTTTCTATAATAGGTTGAATTTTGTAACAAGAAATAATGTGGATGCAGATGTAGGTGGTACTTTGCTAAATAAGGCTCAAGAGGATGCATATAACCTGCTTAAAGATATAGCTATCAACAAATCACAATGGATGAGTGAGAGGAATCAAACTGTTAAGAAGACTATTGCTATCCGAAATAAGGATGCGATAATAAAATTAAGTGCTCAAGTTGCAAATCTCACAAAGCAACTTGAGACCTTGGGTTCTAACAATTTAAATACTATTTTCAATGTTTTTAATTTTAATTCTTGTGAATGTTGTGGGGAAAATCATGAGAGTATTAATTGTCAAGTAGAAAATTCTTTTGCCCAATCTAGTGAATCTAACGATGTTAATTTTGTAGAGAATTTCAGACAATGCTATAACAACAATAACCCCTTCTCGAATACTTACAATCTAGGATGGAAGAACCATCCAATTTTTTCTTTGAGAGACAATTCAAATGCTCAATGAGGGACATCAAAAAGGAATTTATCAAATTCCACCACAACAACATCTACAGTTCCAATCTTCAAATTTTCAAAAGAATTCTCAACCTCAATCTCAAAATTCTTTTGCCTTTACTTTATCTTTACTTGAGCAATCTTTATTGGAGATGACTGAAAATTCTAACGCCTTCATGCAAGAAACTAAGGCAAAATTTAAAGGTTTAAAGACTCAAGTGGAGCAAGTAGCTCAAGATCAAATTTCTAATCCACAATAGAAACAAAGTGATTTAGAGAGAGTCAACCAGCTGGATTTTCAGCTAGAAATAAAGAAAGAGTTCTCAAGCTTCTTGATTAAAACCAAGAATCAATTCAACAATCAAGCTGATGCCATTAAAGGACTTGAAGCTCAAATAAGTCAACTAGCAAGCATGTTTCAAAGAACATAAGGAGTGCTCTCAAGCAATACTGAAAAAAATCTTAATTAGGTAATGTCTATTAATTTAAAAGATGCAAACAATTAATTAATTGTATAATCTGTGAAACTTTTACTGAATAAATCATAAATGTAGCTAAACATATAATTTCTATGTAATCCCAGTTGAAAATGATTATTGATTCATCAAGATTCAATTATGTAAAGAGTACCAATTTGATTTTGAAGATGAACATTGCTAGCAGTTGCGACCAATGTATACTCCCGTGGGAAAATTGACATTTGAGTGCCTTCCCAGTGTCCAATTTATGCGATCAAGATATTCCTAAAAAGTTATGACATAGATCTAACAATTGCAACTAGAAACAGTAAATTCGTATTTCATTCGGTCATCCAAATTGTACTTAAAATCTTTTTGACAAACATAGAAGATATTAAGTAAAGTATCTTTGCCAACTAGAATGCCACCTATGCATGGATGATTGGGATTGCCACATCATCAATCTCCAGCCAGGTGTATTATTATTGCCACCTCACATGCCACTCGGAAAGTCTAGAATATTCCAATATTAATTGGAGAATGAAATAGATTTGGATGGAGATTGAAATACTAAAGAGATATAGATTACTTTCCTAATCTAATTGGAAGTGTGACATCATTTTGAGGGCACCAATTATTCCTATAACCCCATATGACCAGCCACTAGAGTAATATTAGTGGAGATTTTGAATTTTATTAATATTTTGTTTCCTACTATTTTGAAGAATCAGAAGTAAGGTAGAGTTAGAACTCTAGGATTTTTTCTTGCTTTAGAGCACTCTTTTTCTAAAAAAAATATCATATACCTTAGAGCTTTAGAGAAATCTCTTTTCCATTCCACTCTACACATTATTTTACATTATTCAACACAAATCTCAAGGTTAAAATAGATGGGAGAATTCGGCCAGCCACTTTGGAGAGATTCAAGTTTGCTTTAGCGACATATTTTGAAGAAGTAACTGAAGGACAAAGAGGAGGGAGTTTCGGCTAGCCACAAGATCTAAATTGGCTTCTTCTTTTTTTTTCATTCATAATACGTTTTGTTTTGATTTATTGATGTCTATTTCTAAGAACATGAGTAGCTAAACTTTTATGAGGATTATGATATAACCCTCTGATGAATTTAGTTTTTAATGCATGACTGGTTTTAATTCATATTGATAGTTAATATTTCATTGTTGATCTTAATACTTTCATGAAAAAGTGAATGATTTAATATTATGTTCACTTATGGATAAGAGATATAATATTGTTTGCAATGAAATACATGGTAGATAGGGATATCTTCATGCATAGTGACACCTTAACAAAAACTTATTGGGTTTGCATATCTTAGAGCTTAAATTTGGTAGTTTAGATTGGGGATGATAAACTATATTGTGCTTGCTAGATCAAGATGCATTGAGGGATCAACTCTTGATCATTTTAGGTTAAGAGAGGTTAACTAATGAATTTTTCTTGCAATGAAACTAAATATGATTAATAGTGGTGAAGTCATAATCCTTGTTCCATCAATAATTTGAAACCTTTGATAAATTTACTTTGCTTTCTTTGTTTTTCTTTCTTAATTACTTTTATTTAGTTTTTGCTTTGCTTCACAAAAAAACCAATCAAACAATCAATTCTCTTTTACTTTTCTAGATTTAAGTAGCAATATACTTTATTTTCAATACTAGAGACATTATTCTTTGTGGGATTGATATTCAATTTTTCTAATAAAACCACTTTATTACTTGTTGATTCGTGCACTTGCGAGTAATCTAATTTTCACCACAAAAAATTTATGGCGCCATTGCTAGGGAATACGTATTTTTAGCATTGGTTTAATTTTATTGTTGATTAAGTTTCTTTTCTTAGGTTAAATTTTTTTTTTTTGATTTTATGTAGGTTTGGTTATAGCCTCTGAAGAACAAAAATTGAAAAACTTTTTTGAATCCAAAGAAATTCAATTTGAGTTTGAAGAAGGAGGAAATTGAAGTAGCTAAGTAGATTTAATTTCTAGTTGAATTAACTATTGTGTTTAGGTTTTTAATTGTTTTCGGTTTTTAGGTTTTTTTATTTACTGCATTTTGAGTTTTTGTTTAATTGTTAATCAATCAAATTTTTGCTTCTAAAAACGAAATCCAAAAATCAAAATCTTTTTATGCACTTTTGTTTATATTTTTAGCTTGATTTCTTTCATATCTATAGATTTATTTTACTCTTGGTTTGTATTTACATTGAGTTTTAATTAGTTTGCATTTAGTTTTAATTTTTTGAACTTTCTAAGTTTGTTTAAATTGATTTTTAGCTTTAATTTTAAATGCTGGATTTTTATTTTATTAATTTAAATTTCTATTTTTCATTTGTTTTTCTAGTTTTAGTTTTAGTTTATTTGGTATATGAGTTTGCCAATTGATAGTGAATTTTCTGAGGGAGATTTGAGGAGATTAAGGAGAAACAGAATTAGAGAGACTTTGTTTAGGAATATTGAAAAAAAAGATACAATGGAAAATCAAGATAACCCTGTAATTCTGAAGTTCATAGAATCAAGATTATAGGACCATTAGGGATAATGCTGCACCTAGAAGAATTGAGGATATATCATGTATTAGGAGACCACCCATTGATGCCCCTAGTTTTGAGGTCAAACCTATTATAATGTCTATGCTTAATAATTACTAATTTGGAGGCTTACTTAGTGAGGATTCTAATCCACATATATCAAATTTATGTGATGTATGTGAGTTAGTAAAATACAATAGAATTACTGAGGACGCTGTCAAGCTTAGGTTGTTTCCTTTCACATGAAGGGATAGAGCTAAGAGTGTGTTGCAATCTCTACCTCCAGGGAGTATTACCACTTGGGATGATTTAGCTTTTAAATTCTTGAATAAAATTTTCCCACCAATTAAAACCGCCAAATTTAGGAATGAGATTTATACTTTGTACCAATTTGATGAAGAGTCATTACTTAGGAAATGTCCACACCATGGGATGCCCATATAGAGTCAAGTCCAAAATTTTTATAATGGATTGTATTATATGACAAGGAATAATGTGGATGCAGCTGCAGGTGATAATTTGTTAAATAAATCTCAAGAAGATGCATACGAGCTATTGGAGGAGATGACTATAATAATTTTCAATGGGCATGTGAGAGGAGTCAAAATCCTAAGAATACCATGGCTGTCGAAGAAGAGGATATGATAGAAAAATTAAGTGCTCAAGTTGCAAATCTCACAAAGCAATTTGAGACTGTTGTGGTAAATTTTAGATTAACTTGCAAGTGCACAAATCAACAAGTAATAAAGTGGATTTCTTTTAAAAAGAAAACTGATATCGATCCAACAAGGAATAATGTCTCTAGTAGTAAATTTAAATCAATTGTAAATTAAACTTAACAAAAGTAAAGAGAGTTGTTTGAAAGTTTGTTGTTGAGTAACCAAGCATGAATTAAAGCAAAGCAATAATAAAAATTAAAGAAGGCAGCAAGTAAATATTTCAAAGGTTTTAAGAAAATAAGGATTATGACTTCACCACTATTACTCCTATTTAGCCCTAATGCATTTTAGATTCATAGGTTAACCCCTTTTTGACCATAAGTGAATAGAAGTTGATTCTTCAATGTATTCTAATCTAGCAAGCACAAAGTATTTAATTATCCATAATCTAAATACCGAAATTTAAGCCCTAAGACATGCAAACCCAATACGTTATTGTCAAAGTTGTCACTAAGGCATGCAATATTTCTATAACCATGTATTTCATTGCCCATCCATATTAATATCCCTTATCCCTTATTTCTATAACCATGGAAGCATTAAGAACTGCAATGAAATATTAACCTTAAACATGAATCAAATTCAAATATGCATTAAACACTAAATAGTCGTATTAGGGATACATCATAATCCTCATAGAAAATTAGCTACACATGATCTTAGAATTATCCATCAAATAATTAAAAGACAACATAAAATAAATAACAAAGAGATTAAGAGTAAAGAGATCAAATCCAAAGTTGATGGCTGCTGGAATTTGTTCTTCAATCTTTTCCTCTTGGCTTCTCGAAACTATGATCAAAGTCAGAAGGTTGACTCCTCCAAGGCTGGCCGAATTCAACCTTGAACTTTGCTTTGTGTATCACAACTTTTCTATGTAAAAACTCTTAAGAACTGAACATAAAACCTAAGAAAACTGCTATTTCCGTGAGAATGGGGAGAAAGGAAAAAAGAGAGCTGCAGCTGTGAGAGAAGGAGTGAAAGCTACAGCTGTGAGGGCTGGTGGTGAATTGTCTGAGTCTCTTGTGTTGCATGGTATTTATAGAAAATGTTTAGGAGAGGTTTTACCCTAGAGTCCCTCTAAAACCTAGAGAATGTAGGAGATAATATGTATACATGAACTCCAAAAATTTCCTACTATGGCTGGACAACTCAAGGATACAAGTGTATTTTGTGTCTCATGTTCACACTAGGTTTAAGGAAACATTTCTTATCTCCTTAGGAATCAAATTTGTATTTAACTCTAATTCCTTTTATTCTAAATATGATTCCATGTAGCATATGATGTGGCAGATTTCGTACACATGGCTGGAGTGTGATGACATGGCAGTCCAATCATCAATAACATCCTAGTAAGCCAAAATATTTTCCTTTTATATCTCCAATGACTGCCAGACAGATTTCAAGTACCTTTTCGATGACCAAATGAACTCTGAATTCATTAATTCTGATTGAAAAAGTCAAGTATTTTTCTTAGCTTTCCAAGAATATCTTCTTTGCACAAATTGGACATCCGGAAGACACTCAAATTCTAATTTTCCCGAGATAGTGTAAATTTGCAGCACCTGTTGGAAATATTGATTTTGTAATTCAATCTGGTACTGATTGGCCAAACCAATTGCAATGAAACTTTACATAATTGAATCCTAGTGAATCATAAATCATTTGCAACTAGAATTGCACAAAACCTCAAAGTGTAGATTCAGATATGATCTTTTCAGTAAATGTTGCGCAGAAATACAGTAATTCCGGCTTTAATCTTTCTTTTACTGAAAATAGAAAAATATAGTAATTAAGTACTTTTCATTAATAATTAATTACAAACTAGCTAAAATTCAATATAAAAAGTGGCATAAAAACATTAACATTTTATGCCTATCAAATACCTCCAAATTGAACTTTGCTAGTCCCTAGCAAAGAAAGAACTAAAAACACAACTCTTATAAAACCAAATACCTTGATGGGGTTGCCTCAAAGATTGCATAATCATATTAATTCAAAAGTAATTTCCAAGCGATCATGCATCTCAACACCTTATCTTCTATTCAACACAATCATTACTTTCAAGTGTGTGTCTGAAACTCAAATGATACACTCAATATCATGCAGTTGAATAAATCTACATTAAATAGAGTTTGAAAATAAATATATGAACTACCATATGCTTAACATAATTAAATAGCTCTCCACTAATGTAGATCATTGCATTATCTTGAATCAATAGGACTTTATAAGCTTGTAATGTAAAGGTTAAAGGGTAATAGGTTAGAAGAAAGAAAACGATAGGAAAATAAAAATTCAAAGAAAGAAAACTTATGAATAATATGATTATAAAACATTTTTTTTTCTCTTTTCAAATACATCTTTTTTTATTTTTTCCTTTTCTTTTTCTTTCAACTCTTTTTTCACCTTTCTCTATTTTTTTCTTTCTTTTCTTTTTCAAATTTTTCCTTCTAACCCCCAAATTGACTATTGTCATACTTTGCTCAAACTTCTTTTTCAATATCAAAGATACATATCCATGTTTTTACCAACATCAATCATGTAACACCCCATACCAAGAAAATATAGTAAAATTTTCAAGTTTGACCATGAGAGGCTCGGGGTTGACTTTTTGTGTGGGTATGTGATGGCTTTGACTAAGGTACCGTTGCGTATAGCTAGTCGATACGAGTTCGTAGACTAGTAGTACGTTCAATTCCGAGTTAAACCGAGAAGTTATGGCTGAAATAACGTGAAGGGCATTTTGGTAATTTGATGTGCCAGGGTGACAATTACTATTTTTCCCCTGCCTTTATTTGTAAAATGTCCAGAAGGGTCTGGAACGCACGCACGCACCCCCCCCCCCGGCGCCAGCTTCTCGTGCACCTCTGCGCCGCTGCCTTCCTTCGCCGGCAATGGCAGTTTTCCGGCCAGATCAGTCCAGAAATTACCCAGGAAACGACGCCGCCGACCCCCTCTCCTCTTTGGCATTGGTGGTTCACTGTGAAGTAGCTCAGATCACCGAAAATCGAGCTCAAACCGGTTAGTGGGAAATTTTGAGATCGCCGGATTCCGGCGAGGCTAGGCTGCACCACCACCGGAAAAGGTAGCCCGCGCCTCCTACGTCATTTTCCTGTCAAT
Organism: Ochetophila trinervis; assembly: GCA_003254975.1. Classification (NCBI taxonomy): domain Eukaryota; kingdom Viridiplantae; phylum Streptophyta; class Magnoliopsida; order Rosales; family Rhamnaceae; genus Ochetophila; species Ochetophila trinervis. The sequence goes on from QANX01000280.1 coordinate 80,387, forward strand.
ACCTGCCCGTGGAAACCCTAGAATTCGCCAGAAAATGCAGAGGAACCGGCGGACCCGTGGCACCTACGGTCGCCGGATTCCAGCGGTTTCTGGCGATGAAATCGGTCCGGTCCCCCTCTTTTGGACCTCCCAAAGCTAATTCCAATGTCCGTTTATCTCGAAGCTCCCTAGTGTGGACGGTGCGATTAAAGGATGCTCGGCCGCCACATCCTGGCCACTTTCCGGCCACCACCGGCGGCGGTTGGACGAGGTAAGTTCTCGGTTGCATTCTACTGGTTACAAGCTTCGTTTCGATATATAATTCGGGTATTATAGATAAATATTGAGAATTACCCGATTTCAAACGGTGTTATTAATAACGGTTAAATAGGAATTGTAGACAATCGGTGCTTCAAATGTGTATATTTGTGTTTTGGTGGTTGCTGTGGAACGCATTGACATGCCGAGAGTTTATTACAGGATGTGAGAGTGTAACCGAGTTTCTTGAGCATGGAAATGGTTACGGAATATATTATATAGTTAAATCATCTGTTAATCACTATGTGGATTCGGTTGTGTAGAATTGATTATGTTGTGGATTGATTTTGTTAAATTAATTGTGAAATGGGTGGGTGATTAATTACGTTGAATTGTTGTGTATGTGAGTTTTGGTTATGAATAAATGTATGGATTTGATTGTGTGGACGAGAACTGTTTGGCGAGGAATTATGCCGTCAAACTGCGGATCTTATTCTTTGTTAGGATGTTGGAAAGGCGATAATGGATTTTAGAGTGGCCAAATATGATAAATGAGATATTTGTATAAAAAAAAATTCGAGTGTGATTGTCAGTAGTATATTCCGGCATAAATTTACTTGGAACTACAGGTAGCTTGATCCCTATTTAAATAGGGTATGTAGGCAGCTCGGTTTATTTTAGACTGAGTCCAGCTACAGAGAATTATACAATTAATGTATTTTTTTTTATTTGAGGGCTGAGTCATCCTCTGAGTTGTGATTACTGTGGGGAATGTGTGCTGGTAGAATGAATACTGTTTAGGAACACTTTTCCTTGCAAGTTATAGACTATTTGTTTTTGGGGAGTGTTAGAAAACAGTCGAAATGCTACCGAAATTTCTAATAAAATTTTCGGTAGTAGAGAAAACATTTCGGTCTGTTGGTTCTTTTTTTCGATTTGAAAAAGTGACTTATCGGACTTTAACGACTGCTTGTGGCTTAATTGAAACATTAAGTCACGCAGACATGATCCAGTAGGGTTGGGTCCTAACCCGAATCTACACTTTGAGGATCCAATCTGGTTGTTAATTTGTATATGATGGGCCTAACCCGTTCATTAGAAAGTTTGAATATTGAATATAATACATTATTTTGTTTCAATATTGAATGCATTTGTTAACTTTGTTGTTAATTTGTATATTGTGTATATAATTGAAAATTGTATAAACTATCCGGTGATATATATTAAACACGATGATATGTATGAAACCCGATGATATGTATTAAACTCGATGATATATATAAACTTCCCGTGCATATATTGTGCACATTTTGTGTGAAATATTGTATATGAGAGTTTTAGTTTAATTAGTAATTTTGTATAAGAGTTTTGTAGTTAGAATATATTTATATTTAATATAATTTTGTATAAATTGATTTAAAAGCCGCTGAAAAAAAAAAAAACATAAACGACGGTTTTTATATAGAAACCGTCATCTATACTGAAACATCTATGACGGTTTATATATAAAATCCGTCGTCTATACTAAACATAGACGGTGTTATATATGTAAACCATCGTCTATATATTTGTCGCTTAGGCGTGGTTTAGACGACGGTGTGGTCAGTCGTAATAATGTTTTAAACATCGGTTTTTAACCGTCATCTATATTTTATGACCATCGATGACGCCTAATTAGACGACAGTTTGTGTCTGTCGTGTAAACACATAAAACGATGGGTTTTCACCGACGTTTTTGACCCTATTTTCTAGTGGTAAGTATTTCAGCTTTGGAAGCAGAAATGCATGCGGTGGTTTGGGCAACTGAAATTGCAGAAGGAAAGAAGTGGACTAACCTTATCTGGTCGTCAGACTCTCAAGTGCTAATTAATGACATCCAATCCAGGAATGATCCAGGGGAGTGGACCTCAAGGTATGATTTTTTGAAGATTAAGGAAAGAGCTAGCAAACTCAATTGGCTTTTCAACTGGAACAGGAACAGGAGATCCTCTAATACACTAGCAGATGCTATAGCAAAATATTGTATGTCTAAGAATATTAATTTGTTTTTTGATGTTGGCAATTTAGATCTTATCCCAACTGAATTTGTTAATCAGGCTTGTATTGATCAGTTGGGATGCCTCAGTCTGTAATCCTCTGTGAGGTCTTTTTGGCATTTATGCATTTTATTCACCCAAAAAAAAAAAAAGTCGATGGACTCACACTTCTCACTTTAGTAACAGTATTATTATATATCTATATATTTAAAATTGACCCATGTGGTGCAGAACATTGGAGAGTCATTTCTCTTTTTAAATATAATTATTTAATAGTTAGTCTTCTAAGTAAATAAAATCTATTATCATTGTTATTTATAATAATAATAAAATGTTTGGAAAATATATATGATTTTAGAGTTATAAAAGTGGTAAATGGTATAAAGTTCCATTTGTTAGGAATATATTGTTCTTACAAGTGCAGGTTCAAATTAAAAATATTAGACAGGTGGTACATTGTATATTTTTTTTGGTAATTTGTGTAATTGGTTTACGTATATAATTCTCAACAATTTAAAGAAGCCTCAACCTCCATTTCTATTTGTGAAAGCCTATATATAAATTGATAGTACTTAATAGTATAATTATAATAAAACTAAGAAATTTCTTTTTCCCAAAAAACGAGATCATAATTAGAATATTAAAATTTTAAATTAGAATATAATGTTTCTCTTCCAAAAAATTGCTTTTAATAAGAATGATATTAAGAAAATGATAAAAAATCTAAGTAAAATAAAAATAAAGTTCTTATATTGTATCCCTCTAACCAATATTATAGGGTCTAATCTAATCTCACACATAAAAACGTAGAAAATAGTCATCAAGTGAAACGCACTCTATAAAAATCTTCGAACAAAAGACTTTTGGGTCTTCAAGAGAGAATTTGCAATGATATATATATATATATACGAAAATGCTATAAACCTCGAACGCACTCTATAAAAATCTTCGAACAAAAGACTTTTGGGTCTTCAAGAGAGAATTTGCAATGATATATATATATATACGAAAACGCTATAAACCCCGAAGTCGGGGTTTATAGCGTCTCCGATGATCAATTTAATTTGAGAAGTCAAAATCGGGCATTTGCTTTTTGTCACGTGCCTTGCACGTGGGTCACCAAACCAGCCCCCTTCTTCCCCCTCAGTGTTTAGCCCGACCCCTCTGAATATTTTTTGCCCAATTTTCTTCCCATTCGCCTCTCCCCTGCCTCCCAGAACCAAACAATCGATGCCGCTGCCGCTGCTTCTCCCCTGCTTCTCCTCTGCCTCCCCCAGAAACCGCGAAGTTCCACTTACACACAACCCCTTACAATCAGCCCTGAAGTCGAAAAAAATTTGCTGTGCCCTAGCTCCCTCCTTCCCCGAATTGCCGTGTGCTCTAGCTCCCTCCTTCCTTGAATTTGCAGTGTACCCTAGCTCCCTTCGTCGCCGAAGATCGAGCCCCCCCGGCTGACTCCTCCAGGCCCCCCGGCTGACTCCTCCAGCCCCCCCGCGATCCAACCCTAGCTCCCTCCGTCCCCGAGTCTCGAGCCCCTCTGCAATCCAGGCCCCGGGTATTTCACATGGTCGGGTCTCGAGTCCCCCCAAGCCCCCGGTACGAATACGTGGCTGAGTCTGGAGCCCCCCCGCCTCCTTCCCCGGTGCCTCCTCGATCTGGTGTCAGTAAGCAAATACACGGCAAATTTTTTTTTTTTAAGATCTGGAATTGCTAAATCATTTGATCTGATTGTATCAGATTTTTCAATTTTGTAGGTATCAGATTAACAGTTGTATCAAATTTACGCAATTTTTTTTTGTTTTTCGATGAAAGTTTTGATGATTTTGGTGAATTGTAAAACCGTATATAAATTGGAATGTCCTTGGTGAACTAGAACTGTGATGATGGTAATTTGGTGTACACGGTTTTAGTCTTTGATCTGCAAAAGAAAAAAAGAAATCAAAAAAGAAAAAAAAATTGATGTGAGTTTGAAAAAAAAAAATTGGTCTGATTGTATTATAGTTGGATTTGAATAGCTGTTATTTGTGTGGAGGTCTATCTATCATTTTTGCTAAGATAATTTGGGCTACATATTGAATAGCCAATTTGATCAAATTCGGGCAAATTTTGGTAAATTTCAATAAATATTCCTTGTATGTAAATAATTCAATTAAATTTCAAGAAATAATTTATCAATTTAAACAAATAATGTATGGTAAATATAAATAAATAGATTTTAAGAATTTATGTATGGTAATAAATAGATGCAGAGAGATTTAAAACCCATAAACTAAAAAATACATACTGCATTTTCATCAAATGCCATCAGATGCAGAAATAATGTATGGTAAACATAAATAAATTGATTTTAAGAATTTATGTATGGTAATAAATAGATGCAGTGAGATTTTCACCAAAAATAAACAATGCATGGAGATTTTTGCCCAATGCAGGGAGATTTTTGCCCAATGCAGAGAGATTTATTTATATTGATGTTATAATACAATGGATGTCAACTTATATTGATTCTATGATTTTCAAAAATTGAAGCTTAGTGTTGCAACACCATGTCAGATGATAGCGAAACACTTATACTCCACAAGTTGCAGATGAGATAAAACCCAAAGTTAATCAGGAATTTGCAACAGTAGAAGAGGCTTTCGATTTTTATAATGCATATGCAAGACATTGTGGATTTAGTGCAAGAGTGAACAACAGTAAAATGAAAAAAGGTACAAATGAGCTACTGTGGAAACAATTTGTTTGTTTTAAAGAAGGGCAGACAAATGACTATTACGAGAAGAGGGAGAAATATACAGTTGAAAGATCAGATGAAAGGAATCGAGGAAGTACCAGAGTTGGCTGCAAAGCTAAGATGACAGTGGTTAAGCGGCAAACTGGATCGAAATGGGTTGTTAGTCTTTTTATGGAAGGACATAATCATTCTCTTGCAACTCCAACTAAGGTGCATTTGTTAAGGTCACATAGGAGTGTGTCAGTAGCAAAAAGAGTTTTTAAGCCAACAGTTAGGAGAAGCAAATATCCCAACCTGTCAACAGTATAGAGTGATGGAAATCGAATTTGGTACTCCTCAAAATGTTGGATGTACTGAGAAAGATATAAGAAACTATGTACAAAGAGTGAGAGATGAGACAAAGGACATTGATGCATAATTGTTAGTAGAATTTTTTGCTTCTAAAAGAGAAAAAAATCCTGCATTTTACTTTAGCTATGAACTAGATAATGAAAATCGGCTTGTCAGATGCTTTTGGGCATATCCGTTTTCAAGGAGATCATATCATTTTTTTAGTGATGTACTTGTGTTTGACACAACTTATAACACTAAAAAATATAATATGATATTTGCCCCATTAGCAGGAGTGAACAACCATAGTCAAACTATCATCTTCAGATGTGCTTTGTTGAGTGGTGAGAAAAGCGAATCTTTCGTTTGGCTATTCAATCAGTTTTTGGATGCTATGCCTAGGGGTGCACCTCAAGTTATTATTACGAATCAAGATCCTAGAATGTCTAAGGCCATTGCTCAAGTGTTCCCATCAACTTATCATCGATTCTACATTTGGCATATTTTGACAAAGTTTTTTGAAAAATTAGATGCCATATTTTATCGGGACAACTATGTATACTTTAAGAATGTCATTTTCAACTCTGAGACTACTGAAGAGTTTGAAAGTTGTTGGGAAGAATTGATACAAGAGCTAGGCCTAGAAGACAATTCATGGTTGCATCAAATGTATGAAATACGCAGCAAGTGGATTCCTGCATACTTTAACCATATCTTCGGTGCTGGGATACTGAGCAGTCAAAGAGCTGAAAGTTCACATGCATTTTTCAAAAGGTATATCTCAAGCAAAAACTCATTGATGGACTTTATTATACATTTTAATAGAGCTATTAATCATTAAAGACATGATGAGTTAGTTGCAGATCATACTGATGTAAATGAGCAACCAAAGTTGAAATCTATGTGCCCAATGGAGACACAAATGTTGGCATACGACTTCAAAGGAATCCCATGCAGACATATGTTGGCATATTTTCGTGTCAAACAAATCATGTTTTTACCAAGCAAATACATACTGCATCGGTGGACAAAAGGTGCAAAGGTTTGTGAGATGTGGGATAACGATGGTCAAGTAATGAATGATGACGGTGATATGTCATTGGTGACAAGGCATGCATGTTTATCTCGCTCCGGTGCTACTTTAATTGATGATGGATCTCTCACTACCGAAGGTACTAAATTGCTGTTGAGTGAATTTGAATTGCTGCGTGTTAAAGTTAAGGATATTAATGGTACCACCATTGGAATGCCTAAATCAAGTAGTAGAAGATCAAAAGATGTTCAGAGTATTAATAATCCAATGCATNTATATATATATATATTTTGGTGAAAATATTGCTTTTATAGCACAAAAAGACCTCACATAAGGAGGATTACAAAACAAACTCCCTCCTCTTGTCATTGAACAGAATCAATTTCAAGTTATGAGGAAGGAAATCCAAGTCAAAGCAATCAAAAATAAAATCAGAATTGGTAACAAAAGAGAATTTCGCCAGAGCATCTGCTGCCTGGTTAGTAAATCTAGGATGCCACCCGAAAGTCCAACTTAAATTTATGCTTCTCTCTCTAATAAGCATGATATCAGTGAATAAATCCCACGCATTAGATTTTTCAACAGCATTTATCAAGTCAACCAAACTTTTAAAATCAGAGGACCACATCACTTTATTCCACCCTGTCTCTTTTGCTATTCTGGTTGCCCATTCCATCGCTGAGAGCTCAGCACACCAGCTATTTTTACATCCCAAAATCTTAGTCCTCATGAGGATCATGTCTCCTTTGTCATCTCTTGCCACCATTGCCAATGCTGCCTGCCCTTTTTTAAAAGCTGCATCTGTATTGATCTTGATCCAACCGGTTGGAGGAGGTTACCATTCCTTGTTCTTTGTTGTCTCCCTTAACTGACAAAAATTCAGCAGTTCCTCTGTATTACATTGTTCCTCTTCTTTCCAGTTATCAACAACCATATGATTGAACATGAAAAGAATCTTGGAAAAATCATAAGTTCCTTCATGTACAATTTTGTTCTTGTAATACCAACAACAATAAAGCAGTGAGCAGAGAAAAATAGTTTGTCCTCTGTTATCAATCCCCACAATTGGTTTCTCTCTAGGTTTAATGCAACAATCAATAATTTCAGATATACTTGAGACCTCCCAATCCTCCAGCCTAAAACCCCAGGAACTTGCAAAAGCTATCCTCCTTGCTCCTTGACACTTCTTAAAAAGATGGAACAAAGTTTCTTCTTCATAACCGCATATAGGGCATTGAATTTCAATTGTACCAATCCTGTGAGCCATTCGAGTTCTGGTAGGAATAGCATCTGCCATTATCCTCCAGAGAAAGATTTTCATCCTGTCATGGATTTTCAGTTTCCATAGCTTCCCCCACTTGTCCGAGACCACCTCCTCCTCTTGTGTCACATTTAGCATATAAACTCCTTTAACCGAGAACTTCCTTGAATTGTTGTCATTCCATAAAATCTTGTCTTCACAAGATACTTCTGGCCAAGGTATTTTAACAATCAGCACAGCCTCTTCCTCAAAAAAGATGTTCTTGACCAAGCTATCATTCCACTTTCCTGTATCCATGTCCTTCAAATCAGCAACAAGCCTTATTCCTCCTCTAAGTTCTTCATCCCGTATCCTAGGGGTCGCACCTTCCAACCCGGGAACCCAACGATCTTCCCAAACATTAGTGTAGAAACCATCTCCAAGTCTAGTACAGGCTCCTTTTCGAATCCACTCTCTAGCTTTAATAATACTTTTCCAGACAAAAGAAGCATTCTGCTTCAATGAATGCTGAAAGAAAGATTGTCCTTTAAGGTACCTAGCTTTCAGCATCCTAATCCAAAGAGTATCTTCATCCTTTGCTAAGCTCTAAGCTAACTTTGAAAGTAGAGCTAAATTAATATCATTAAACTTCCTGAATCCCAGCCCTCCCTTTTCCTTAGGTTTGCACAGCTCCCCCCAAGCCTTCAAAGCACAAAAACCTTTGTTTTCCGAATTATAGGACCACCAAAATTTTTTAACAATCCTATCTAAATCTTTGCATACTCCATTTGGAATCTTGAAGGTTGTCATAGTGTATGTAGGAATAGCTTGCAAAACTGATTTAATCAAAACTGTTTTTTCCGCTTTTGAAAGCGACTTCCTTTTCCACCCCTCGAGCTTAGCTTGAACTCTCTCCTTAATAAAACCAAATTGCTTCGTCTTGTTGTGGCACAATAATAGAGAATTGCCCAAATAAATGGAGGATAATCCCATCTCTTTGAAACCGAGGGTTGCTAAAATCCTTCTCTTCTCCTCCCTAGGAGTATTTTTAGAGAAATAGATGCTGGACTTCTCCATATTTGCTTCCTGCCCCGACCAGCCACAGTAAGCCTCGAAAGTTTTTTTGAAAGTTGCTGCCTCCTTCTCTTTAGCTCGACACATAACCAATAAATCATCCGCATACAACAAATGGCTAATGGCCAGGGCGTTTCTATCAATTTTTATTCCATTGAGATCTCCCTTTGCTTTCTCCTTGTTCAAAAGCCTAGTCAAAATTTCAGATCCGAGAATAAATAACAGCGGAGATAAAGGATCTCCCTGTCGCAGCCCCCGTCTTGGTTTGAAGCTCTTTGAAATATTGCCGTTGAGTAATAGAGAGAATTCAACTGAGCTGATGCAGCTGTGAATGAGCCTATTGAAGTGTTCATTGAAACCCCAAGCTTGTAAAACTCGATTGATGAACATCCATTCCATCCTATCATAAGCCCTTTTCATATCTAACTTCATCACCATCAGCCTTTGTTTTCCTTTCTGTTTCCGCACCTTATGTATCACTTCTTGCGCAATAATCGAATTTTCTGCGATCCATCTCCCCTTGACGAAGGCCCCTTGATTCGGAGAGATTAATTTTTCCACCAACTTGCTCAACCTCGTTGCTAAAATCTTCGCCACCACTTTATAAGCGAAGTTACAAAGACTTATCGGGCGAAAATGGTTGAAATTAAAAGCCTTCTCTGTTTTGGGAATTAAAACCAAGAAGGTTTTGTTTAAACTCTCCGGTATCTTCCCAATTCTGAAACACTCCTGGACAAAGTTAATAAGTTTCTCTTTCATTATTTGCCAATACTTCCGGTAAAAGATACCGAAAAAACCATCGGTGCCTGGACTCTTTAGAGGATGTAAAGTCCAAACACTTGCTTTTATCTCTTCCTCTTGAGGGATACGTGAAAGAGCTGTATTCTCTTCCATAGAAATTTTTTTAATCAACAGCTCCTCAAAGTTCACCTCAAGTCTATGAAGACTTGATTGAAATAGTTTCTCAAAGTTTTCAGTAAAGTATTCTACAATGCTGTTTTCCTCTGTGATCCAATTGGCTCCATCCTTGACAATTTCTATTCTATTTCTTCTTCTTCTTATCATCGTACTCAAATGAAAAAAAATTAGTGTTTCTATCTCCATCTTTTAACCAGATCTCCCTGGACTTTTGTCTATAAATATTTTCCAATCTTACTTTTTGAACTTTCAGATCTTCCAAAATTTCCATCTGCCTGTCATATTTCTCCTCATTTCGTTGCAAGATCTCAAGCTCGGTTTCCTGTAGTTTAATGTTAACATGAGCCAATCCAAACACTTCTCTATTCCATTTACTCAAAGCTCTTGAGGTTACTCTGAGGCTTCTACTAATTCTATGGCTATGCATCCCTCCCAGACTGTCTGTGTTCCAAGCTTTTTCAATTATCAATTTACTGGACTCATCCACAGTCCAAGCTTGCATGAACCTAAATGGCCGGTTGCCATAAGAGGTCTTCTTACTAGTACTTATCAGAATTGGACAATGATCCCACTGCTCCATACGAAGGTGCTGAACCTGAGCTTCTGGATACAAATTTATCCAGAGTTCATAAGCCACAACTCTATCAATTCTCTCTTTTATTAAAGCCAATCCGTCTCTTTTGTTTTCCCAAGTGAATCTTCTCCCATTATAACCTAAATCAATCCCTCCTGTATTCACCAAAAATTCCTTCAGAAATAATCTGCGTTTCCTGATCTCCTTGCCACCAAATTTTTCCCCAGCCGTAACTATTTCATTTAAATCTCCACAGAGCATCCAAGGTCCTTCCAGCTCAAGAGTCTTTTCCTCCAACTGCTCCCAGAAATCCCTCTTTTCAGCTCAGTAAGGGGTGGCATAACATGCTAACCAATCCCACCGTTTTAAACCCCGGTGATCCAAAACTTCACAGTGGATAATTCTTTCATTGTTCCACACGCAATTAAGGTTAATCTCCCCGTTCCACAGGATTGCCATCCCTCCAGCTTTTCCAATTGGATCCACAATCCAAACATTATAAAACCCGATTTTATTTCCTACTTTCCTCACCCAGGCTCCACGGCATTTTGTTTCCAGCAGCAAAATACAATTTGTTCTATTTTCTTTAACAATACTTAAAAGAAAATTAAGAGAGTCAAGATTTCCCATACCTCTACAGTTCCAGGAGATTAATCTTAGCTCTGCCGGGGGGGCATGTTCTGGCCCGCCTCCCCGGCCTAGCAAAAATCCAGCTTACGGCTTGCTGAGGATGAAGCTCCATCCCCCTTTCTCCCCTCCTCCGTTCGGATTTGGACTCCCCTTTGTGTCTTGTTTCTAGCTTCCTTCTTCCAGGACCAGGTTCTCCTTAAGGCACTCCTGTTTGTTCCTTCCACTATTTTCTCCTGAATTAGTTGTTTAGATCCTTCCTCTGTGATTACTAGCTGAGTTAATGATTGGCTCTGCGTCTCCACTTCCAGATCAAAATACTCTGCGTCCTGTAGCTCATTTTGAGCTGAAACCTCTTCCACTATGTAAAGTTTTGTGGGCTTTGGTTCTAAAACATTCGGTGCCTCCCTTTTCCTGCTTGGGCCCGTGAGTTGGATATCCTCATTGCCTTCCCTCCATCTGGAGTATCTCTGGCGGCCCAGCCCAATGAATTCCAAAAGGTCTGGACTCACCCCCTCTAGCGCCTCTCTCTCAGCTCCTTTCTTGAAACCGATTCTCTCAACTAATTTCGAGGCCCACTTTGCCAATCTGTCAACCTCAAAATCTGGCTCTCTAATTTGAGCCATCACCATACTCTGAAGCGTGTCTAAGTTGCCCATCTCCAGCTGTCGTAACGTCTTGTCAAGCGCGTCCAACTCTGGGCACATTTGCTTAACACTGTTGTACTCTACAATAGCTATTGCCCCGCAGCCCTCCTCTCTACTGTACTTCTCTCGGTTTCCACACCCCTCCTTCTTCTTTGAGATGGCTTCCAGAACTCTGTTGACCGGAATATCTTCCCCTACGTTAATGTTCTGTTTACCCTCCGGTAAATTGATAAAAAGCAGGGATTCTTTATTCTCTGCCCTTAACCAAGGGCCAAACAGCCTTGCCGTAATCCCATTTGGAGACGTTATCACCACCGGGTCCTTACTGCTACATCTACCTCTAACGTGATCAAGGAGACCACAAGAAAAGCAAAAGTCAGCCAGCCTTTCTAGTTTAAATTGTATCCAAACATCATTCCCGTTACCTCTATTCAAAAAATAACCAGCTGGAAGAGGATTTGTGATATTAATATCAATCCTGAAACGTAGATAACGGTTAGCAACTACACTCCTTCTGCTGACTGAGCTCGAATGTATGAATCCCACCCTGTTCCCAATCATATGTGCTGTTTTCTCATGAAGAAAAGCCGGCGGCAAACCATGTATCTGGATAAAAAAAGTTGAAGTTTCGAATGATATTTCATTCAAAGATTTGTCACTCGGCCACTCCTTCAGGATGAGATGGGCTCCATTTAAGCACCAGGGACGGTTTTTAAAGACCGTTTCCTTATCTTCGTAAAATCCAAAACTAAACTTGAAAATATTATTTTCCAGCTTCTCCACTGTCACTTTCGCCTTGAGTGTCCATGTTTTGGCTATTATTTTCGATATTGTAAATCTTCTAAAGTTTCGTATTGAAAGCATTTTCCCAAGCAAAACATTATGCGAATTGAAAATCACTCCGTCATTACTTGGTTCTAGGCTTAACGTACTAAGTGCATCTTGTAGAGACGCAGCTTTCCCGTGAACAGTATTCATTCCCCGTGAAGAGTAGAACTCAAAAAGTTGAGTTAGATGACAGATATGTTTTAGAGACTAGATCACCATGGAAGTCTTTACACCCAGCCTATTAGGTTACCTGGCACACTTTTCTGGTTGACTACCTATTTCACCCGTAAAACAAGGTAATCGATGTCAATCTAATCTCACTCAAAATATATTTTAAGAATGCATTTGGCAAATGATCTCATATCTTTATCAAAATTTCAAATATCGATGCAATACCGATGCTTTTAGACTGGCTCTATTTATTGTACGTAAAATATGTAAGGGGAAAAAAAAAAATCGTCTGTGTACATGTGGATGAAGTGACTTTGTCATGATCTGATCCTCTTTTTTTTTTTTCTTCTTCTTGTTACTATCATGATCTCATCTTTGACTAACATTTAAAAAAGAAGAAGATTAATTCCGTCAGAATAAGAAAAAAAGAAAAAGAAAAAGAAAAAGAAAACCTAAATATGAATAGGAATAGTAATTGGTCAAACTTCTATATATATAAAATATTTTTCTACTTATAAGGTCCTTGATGTAATAGTAAATTCCTTTTCACTTTTGGACGAGGAATGTGACCAATAGTTTGCTGTCGATATTTTGATTTGGTAACTGCTAGGCTTTGCCGTGTAGAATTTTAAAACATTTATTCAAGATCAATAATGTGGGGAGTAGGCGTGGTATTTTGTTTCAACCACCGCCGCATGTTAAAATGATTTGACTTCTTATATTATAATATATCAAAATATTAATTTATTTATTATTTAAAATTTGTTAATTATTTTATAATAAAATTAATATATAAAATTTCAAAAAAAAAATTAACATGAATAAATCAAATTAATATATAGAATTTCAAATAATAATAAATAAATAAACAGATTAATATAAACGAATTATTTTTAAATTGTATTATTGTATCAATTGTTACTCTGAATTGTAATTAAGACCAATATTTTCTCTTTGTATTTTGCATATGCCATTAATTTTATACTCAAAATCATGATTTAACATGACAACACGGCATATTTAAGAACCTTCCAGCTTAACTTCCAAAGAGCCCTATGCTTTCCATGTTAATTAAATTAGAAGCAGCAATAGTAATAGGGTATATGAACCTGATTCTCTTGAGATTTGTATACATTAAATACCTATCCTATCGTTAGAAATCTGTCCATAAATTATTTTCTTCTCTTATCTGACATTAATGACAAATATGCTATATAATTTTAATCGCACCCCTTCATATCAAATTCTAAGGGAGGATGATTAAAATCAATTTGGATTAATATTTAAATTTTTTGACTTTATATCATTAATTAATATTACCGTTGAAATGAAATATTAATAAATATAATTTGTTAAAATACTAACAAAATAGACATATGTTGTTCTTTACGCATCAACAACTACCACCACAACCACCGTCACCATTTCTATTGACTACCAGAAACTCAGAATTCATACTCTCCAACTCTCTATAGCACTGAGACCTACCATCGAAAAATGAAGAACAAATTACTAATTAGTACTAGTATTTCACTGCCTCCAAGTCCACTGGAAGACTATGAGTCGTTGTTCCGAGTTGCATCCCGAGTTAACTCAAGGCCTTTGACTCGCAGCCGTCCAAAGAAATTAGCCTCCATGTTCATCACCAACACTCCTCTCCCATTGGCTCCCTCATGGGAAGTCTATTTAAACTAACCCTACTTTTCTTCTCCACCCAAAATATTAATTTGATTTCCATATAAAAGGCATGGCAAGCATAAATACCCTCTTTAACTTCTACTTTGATGGACTGAATTTCTTTCATAAGGAATCACAAGAAGATGCGACTATTTTTCTCAGAAAATCCCCATACACTATTCCTCTTTATTCTTCACTTTTTTCCAATGAATAATGCAACCATTTGTATATACTCTAATCTCTCTCACCTTTTCCTCCTTTTCCAATTTTTGTTGTATTGTGAAGTAGCAGCTGTTCATAGATCATATTGGTATCGGTTTTGGATCCGACTAAGTATTTTTATGTGCGAGAGTTTGCGATTTGGAGACTGATTTACATGTTTGTTTGTATGGATATGATTTTGTTGTAATGAACTAGAAGAAATGGAGGAGACTATGCTCGCACTTGCTTTGGAAGGAATGAAGATTGTGAAATCTAAGACTGGAGAGATGCGAACTATGACAAACTACACCAGGCACACATCCTAAAGACTTGTGTGGGCTGTCAGCATTTTTTAAGCATGGAATGTACAATTATGGCCTTGTTCAGTTAATTCTAAAGGAGAAATGCTAACGATAAATAGGTCATTGCAGTTAAGGTAAACTTTAGGAATCACATTAACCCCAACTTTAAGAGAGGTCAGTGTAATTTACCTATATATAGAACTAATTAGTAATATCCTGATTTATTAGTATATTTAAGCTACGACTTCCAATTTCCAACTGATAATTAAACTTTGATATTATGCTAAATTTTATTTATTTTTAAATTATTAGAAAACGGACCCAACATTTAGGCTACCATAATAGAAAAGCAACACAAGTAGCATAATGTAACTCATATTTAGTAGTACAATGAAAAAAAATATATATATATATATATATATATATATATATATCTCCAGCTTAAGTGATGATATCTTCAACCTTAAGTAGTCGATGATAGCTCAAGTGAAGATATCAAATAAATATACTTCAACGGTTCTAAATAATTAAGTTCACTTATTCTCAACATTAAAAGTTGAAAGATACCCTCACTTAAGCACCATTGTGTGTGTATATATTATCTATTTCTCTTTTTATGTTAGGAGACATGAATATACTAATGTACTAAGTGCTAAGGTTGTTACTTGCCCAAATCAACATGTCTCGTAAAATAAAGTTAGATTATTTTCAATAGATCAGTTCTATCACACACACACACACACACACACACACATATATATATATACATGTATGTATATTCCTGTCGTGATCATGTATGATATGGGTAGGGTGCGCACGGGGCTTGCAGGTTGGGTTTGGTTTTTAATTATAATATTGTATATATGTATGTCAACACCAACTCTCTCTTACACATATGCCTCAATTATACAAAACCCCTTCTCAGATGTTTAGCCAAAAGAAGCTCAGAGAAAAAAACCACCCACTCTATAAGCAATACCTTTTATTGGTATTACATTCAATTGGATTTTGGACTATTCACAACGTGTATATATATATATCTATATATATATGTATACATATATATATTGGAGTTCTTTTCAATTTTCCTTTTCTCCTTTGTTTTTGACAAGAGGCAATCCCAATGTTTTCAATTGAAAAAAAAAAAAGAAAAACCAAATATATACCGTATTGAAATCGATTTGTACATATAAATCCAAATGCAGTGGATTTAAGTAAAATGAAGCTAATAACCATTAGTAATTCGATCATTAATAAGAAGTAAAAGAAGAGCGAAATAAAAAGCTTTGAAATTTGATCACTTGCTGATATTAAATTGTTCACCTGTACAATGCATTTAACTACATATACCAGTTTTTTTTTTTNGTTAAGGTGTCGGGGATGTAAATTTGCTACTCGGTCACGTGAAAATCACGTGGATGGTCAAAGATTTCAATTGTTGACCAAGATGGGCGCTTCCTCCTTAAATTGCAAAGTCAAAATTTAAAAGACAAAAAAATCCACAGTCGAAGACGTTATAAATCTCAATTGTTAAAGTCAGTAGAAAATCTATATATATATATATATATATATATATATATATATAATCTTCCAAAAAGGAAGAATTTTAAACAAAATAAAAAATAAAAAAATAAAAATAGCCATAAGTATAAGCAACCATTGATCTTACTTGCCATTTAGGAGATGAGTGGCACAGGTATAAGACAAGCGCATTACATCAACCTGAGCTCTGAGAGCTTGTAAGTAATCTAGGGTTTCCTCAATCAAAGAAACCTCATCCGTAATCAACTCACCTCCAGGTACAACCCTCCTAAGCTTCTCTGCTCTCTTCTCTACCATTCTCTTCGCTATCGAATCCGCCGCTACCACTTTTGGAGGTCGATTAACATTTCTTCTTCTCAATGATAATGCTCTACTGTGGCGGCTCCGTTTGAGGATCTTCTTGCTCATCGCCGATACTAATTTGGAACTTAATAATCTCTCACGCTGATCATCATCACCTCCCCTTGCGAGGCTTCTCTTGTCATTTGGTTGGGTGGCTTTGGCAATGATGGCTCGGCTCCACCTAGTCCTGCCTTTTCTTGCAGAGGCCATGGCCAAGTCTGCTGATAGCTTTATAGCGTTCTTTCTCTCCATCAGACCCATCTTCTTCTTCGACCAAGAGCTGCATATTTGGAGACCCTTTATCCAATTCTTGAGAAATTCTTGCTTCAGTGAGCTATGAGTTTGCATTCTGGAAAAAACCAACACAAAAAATAAAATGGTAAATGTAAGAATTGAGTGAGGAATTAGGGTTTCCAATGACTTATACTGAAACCACTATTTTCTTCAAAGTCTAAAGAATTATTAACTAGGGTTTTTGGATATATATTTATATTTATATTTATATTTATGTATATAATATAGTATATACCTTGCTTAGAATATAAATAGAGAGATAATCATGGGAAAAGAGACAAGTTTTGCAGAGTGATGCAGTTCCTCAGATCCAAGAAAAAATGTAATCAGAATCGAGAGAGAGAGAGTGGGAGAGAGAGAGAGGAGAATGAGAAGGAAAAGAATGTGTAGAGAAAGTGAATATATGTGCTTAAGGGAATCGAGAGAGAGGGAGGTGGTGGGCCTTTGAGAGAAAGACACAGCACATGTAGGCACATGGGTGTCCATGGTCCACCACTACTCAAAACCCTAGAGATTGTAATAAAATTAAATTCAATAAAGTATATATATATGTGTGTGTGTGTTTTAATTTATATTGTATAGGAGAAAAATTGCAGGTCCCCTTATGTAATGCAAACCTAACATTTGTAACTTGTTATGAATGCAAACAAAAAAACACTAAATGGTTAGTCCATGAATGTGCCTGTGGACCCTCTCTCTTTGGAAGTTGTTGATGATGAGACGCTAGTATAGAGAAAATACAATGTTTTTGTTGCCAAGAATTGTCAAACTTTATTATTAGCTACCGGGCCGATATTTAACACATTTTTACTTACTCCATTAATGTTATTTTGCTACCCCAATATGATATACTCATTAAAATTTTGACACAATCTAATAGAAGTTAATTTCGGATTAATTCAACGTTAAGATTTAGAGAAAATTAGGGCCTGTAAGCAAAAGTACTTTTTGACCTCGGTGTGCCCCATGTATACTATGACATGATGGTTTATGGCATTAGTGAAATGTTTAAGAACTAGTTCACTTGTTGTGGATGGTACACGCTATCTTATTTATTTGCAATATTGCCAATTAATTAACGAACTTGTTAAATCAGTAAAAAAAATCTTCAATTTGGTTGTAACATCGGATGTGGAAGAAAAATACTTTTCATTTTAACAAGAATTAGATGTTTTAAAAAAAATAAATAAATAAAAAAGGAAAGGAGATTATCCGCAGTTGATTTTTTTTAATGGAGATTATCCTCATGTAACCTCAAAATACTCTTTTTTTTGGGTAAATAGTCACCTCAAACTACTCAGAAATTATTGATAAGATTTGAATGATAACTAACTTACAAATCTTAGATGAACTATATAGATATTTTTACCCTTTGAAAGTAAGACCAAATCTAAGATATTATGGTTATTCATCAAAAGAAAAGAAAGTCTAAGATATTATGGTTAAAGTTTCAAAATCAAAATGCAGGAAAACCCCATATAGATTCTGTTCAATAAAATGGGCTGTAGCTATTAGCTACTAATATAAGCGCGCTATAGTAGACGAATCCGAATTGAAAAATGAGTCAAAGAAAAACTGAGAAGCAGAGTAATTAACGCGGCCAAATATAGGCCATTGAGATTTAGTACTCATTTCACTCAAAGAAAGTTTAGGGAATTGGACTAATTGATTTAAGAGAGAGAGGGAGAGTGAGAAAGTTTGATTTGGTTTGAAGATAAAGAGAAGAAAAGAAGGGAATTGGCAGGATCCGGAAAACATGCTGATGATGAGAAGGCAAATGGGTCCCATAAGCAGAGAAAATTTAGGGCATGGGTTTTGGCTTTGCCTATGTGAAACACAGAGAAAAATATAATTCTCCACATGGACTCCACATGGAGCTTTTTAAAAAAGTTATGGCCTTGTGAAATGAAGGTCTTCTCCAAGTAATTACCTACATCTCATGCCTTCACAAACTGAGATATTCATTAAATAATAATATTATATAATATATATTAAAAAAGACATACTGCGTTTACTTTTTTTTTTTCCATCTCTCTATTTATCTAAATTTTGGTTACATTCTATTTTTATTTAAAAAAAAACAAATTATTTATTGGAAATTGAATTGCCACCTTCCTTCCTATGTATTTCATGAAAATGTCCAAGTGCTGAGGAATGTTTGAGTAAAAGAGGAAAAGGGAAGAAACATATATTTTTCATTATTTGTAAGATTTTAGGTTACATTACTTGTAATATTTGATTAGAGATATTTATCTTTTTCACTTCTTCATAAAACTTGGTATGATGCTATAGGGCATTTTTTAATATAAAAAATATTTGGGATGTGGGATTTAAATTCGAAATTATTGTCCAAAAAACTAATAATTTTTATCTCTAAGTCGTTCCATTAGAAGCTGGCTTAAACCCGGAAGATAGGTATATGGTGGTGCTGTGGTTAATAATAGATTGATTTTTCGTGGACTTTTCTATTTGTATTTCATGGGATATATTGCATGCTTAGAGCTTTAAGACAAACTATACAGGAAATCAATTTTTAAATAACTTGCTCGAGTATGATAAGGAATTAACAGGATAAGTTAATAAGAAAAGAGTTCTGCAGGTTTGATTCTTGTTATGACTTTTTGAATTCAATTATAATTTCAAATAGTTTTTTTTGACATGGATGATTCATATATATCACATATATATATATATATTCACATATCATATTAGTTCTTAATTTATCCATATCACATTTTATTATAAACTAATACATAATTGATGAGTGATACTGACGAGAGAGATAAAGAGTCTACTCATGCGCACTCATGATATTCTTCTTTATACCTATCAGAATGTACTTCTTATTTACGAAAAAAAGAAGAAGAAAAAGTATACATATCAGAAACATACAAGAATCTCAATTTTCAGGAAATCTGAATATAACAACAATAATGTTTGATTTACTTTGTTTACTCAAAATATGGGATATCAACATTTTGTCTTTCTTAAAAATAATTAAATAAAAAGAACTTAATTTTAACTTTTTTTAATTAATTTGTTTGTCTCGAATTTATATGACTTTTTTTGATAACTCTCGAATTTATATGACTTATTTTTGCATACAATGTCTCATTTATATACAACTTAAAATTATGTCACGGTATAGTATTATAACTACAGTGATAGCAACTGATTGATTCTTTATTCTGGCTAGGATTACATTATAATTATTCTAATTTAAATGAGTAGGGGTAGGACTGGAGTGCTTTAAAGGGTGCAGAATTGAACAGCGAGTTGTGAGCACCAACTGATTTAAATTGTCAATTACAAAAGAAAAACAATAATTGGTTTATCAAACCTACCCCTTTTATTGTGGAAGAATTATTTGTGCCAATTCAATACACGAAAAATCTAATTAGCAAAGCGACAACCATGTCATTTGGACTATTTGAGAACCCAAAAATTTTACAATCTTTAGTATTTCCCTAATATCCAAACTTATTTTTCTTATTTTTATGTATGTATATAATTATGATCAAATAAAAAAATACATGCATATATAATTTTTCCAGGAATATATATATATACACGTACTTATGTTCATTCTGCGCGAAGAACCTCTGTTTATGGAGGACATCATTGGTTTACAAGGAGATGTTGATAGTGAGATTTTACAAAGCCTTACTCCTGAGCAACAATGGTGGATTTTACAAGATCAGTTCATATTCAGCTGGTTAGTTTTAGCTATCTCTCATCAAATTTGTGGACTGATAATTGGTTTAAAGACTTCAAGAAGGATCTGGAGGGTGCTAGAACTGAATTTTGCATCCAAGTCAAAGATGAATCAAATCCAGATAAGGATTCAACTTCAGAACATTAAGAAAAACTCTATCTCTGTTTCTGCTTACTTCTTGAAGATGAAGAATGTTGCTGATCGACTAATTGCTGGAGGTGGATCAGTTACTAAAGAAGAATTGGTTTCATATATTTTTGGTGGACTCGGACCAGAATATGAAAATTTGGTGATCAATTTGACCACACGATCTGTTCTTCCCATCTGGATGAGGTAAAGCAACATCTTTTATATTGTGAGAATAGACTTGAACAACACAATACCTCTGCTGTTGTACATTTGGCTTCAAATTTTGGCAATTATGTGCATTTGGTGAACACAAACAATGCTTATGACTTGTCTGCTGATTTTGCTGCTAAATTGAATCACAATTTGTCCAATGATCAAACTGAGTATATGGAAGTAGGATTTGTCCACTCTACTTCTACTCCCAAACTTGTGTTCAATACTGTCAAGTCACAATTTTCAAATTTTGACTCTACTAATAGAACCATAGATTCTAGTTCTCAAGTTGCCAACACAAACACTATCACTGATAGTTATCTTGGGAATGACAAACCAAAGTTTCGTGGCAAAGGCAGAGGGAAACCTAATAGGTTACAATGTCAAATTTGCAAGAAGTTGGGTCACACTGCAGATATATGCTACTTTAGGTTTGGTAATCCAGTTAATCCTGTTACTAGTTCAAACCTGACCATACCACAGGCAAACATGGTTCAGTTTTCTGGCCTGCCTCAGCTGTCTCCATCTTTCTATGGTTCTTATGGGCCTCATCTTGGCAGATCTGGGAATCCAAATGGTTTACCTAGTTCTTCTGGTCAAGCATTTCATACTACTATGCCCTTGTTTAATCAGTTTGCTAGACTGGGAACTAAATCTGAGTTTCAGAGCTCACCTGCTATGTTTATTGGATCTCCACAACTTCTTCTTGGTCAAAATGAGTCTCCACAAGCCTTAACCTCTCACTTCATTACACATGTTCTAGTGGGGGATCCAAGCTAGTATTTGGATAGTGGAGCAACAAATCATGTTGCTTCCAATAGCTCAGCTCTTTTTCAGCATTCTGACTATAATGGTAAGCATGAATTGCTTATAGGCAATGGAGTTGGTGTTCAAATCACTGGACTTGGCAATACTGTTCTTTCAGGCTATTCTGGATATATGATTTTACTCAAAGATGTCTTACTTGTTCCTACTATAGCTAAGAATTTACTTAGCATTTCAAAACTAACACAAGATAATAATGTTAGTGTTGAATTCTTTGCTAATATTTGTCTTGTTAAGCACAAACAGCTGGGAGTAGTGGTGCTCCAAGGAACTCTTGAAGAAGGACTTTACAAGTTAGAACTACCCAATTTTGAAGACATCTAACTCTCTGCCATGCAGTTTTACTTCTCCAGCTGCATCTTCAGACAGCTCTTCTGCTCATTCTGCTTCAAACTTCTCAAACACATCAAGATGTTATGCTTCTACTTTTGGTGATGGAGAAAATGTCAAATCTGATTTGGCTTCAATTGCTTTGTCCGTAAATAAATCCTCAGTTGTTTCCATTGATCTTTTGCATCGAAGACTTGGTCACTCTTCATTACCTGTATTGAACCAAGTTCTAAGACTTTGTAATACTGTTTTCAATAATAAAGGAATCATTTCAGATGCCTCTACTTTATCTTTTTGTGATGCATGCAAGTATGGAAAGCAACATTGGGACCATTTTTCTGCTGTCTCCACAAAAACTACTACTCCACTTGAATTGATTCACACAGATTTATGGGGTCTTTCACCTACTTTATCAAAAGAGGGATACATATATTACATCAAATTTGTGGATGATTTCACTATATATACTTGGGTATATCCTTTGAAAACCAAATCCGAGGCTTTTGGCACTTTTGTTCAATTTCACAAAATGGTAGAGAAGCAGCTGTCTTTTAAAGTTAAATGTTTACAGTCAAATATGGGAGGGGAATATAAAAGCTTTGTTCCTTATCTAAAAGATCATGGAATCCTATTCAGACATTCCTGCCTTTATACTCATAATCAGAATGGTAAGGCTGAAAGGAAGCACAGAAGCATTGTTGAAATTGGTCTCAGCTTCTTGTCTCAAGCACACATGACCTTAGAATTTTGGCGGGAAGCCTTCAATACATCTGTCTACATTCTTAACAGACTTCCTATTGTTGTTTTGAGGTATGATAGTCCTTTTCAGAAACTTTTCAATACTATTCCAGATTATGATAGATTGAAGGTTTTTGGTTGTGCCTGTTTTCCATATCTTCGACCTTATCATACTCAGAAATTTCAGTTTCATACATCTAAGTGTGTATTCATTGGATATGCTGATGGATTTAAAGGGTACAAATGTTTGCACTCATCTAATAGAATTTACATTTCCAATAGTGTTGAATTCAATGAGAATGAGTTTCCATTCCTCACTGGTTTTACAAATTCATCACAAAATCACTCACATTCAGTCAATAGTGGTGCTTTGGGGTCATATATAGTTCCAACAAGTCTCAATAAGGTTCATCATTCAGTTACTGTTGAAATTCCAGCTTCATCTGTTTAGCTTCCAAATTTGGGTACCTTGGTTGTGGCTAATGCACATTCTGGGGCTGTGCAAGGTTCTCAAGAGAAGAATTTAGTTAATAGTGGTGTTTTGGGGTCAGATATAATTCCCACAAGTCTCAATAAGGCTAATACCTCTGTTACTGCTGAAATTCCAGCTTCATCTGTGCAGCTTCAAAATTTGGATACCTTGGTTGTTGATAATGCACATTATGGGGTTGTGCAAGGTTCTCAAGAGGAAAGTTCGGTTAATAGTGGTATTTTGGGGTCAGATATAATTCCCACAAGTCTCAATAAAGCTAATACCTCTGTTACTATTGAAATTCCATCTTCACCTGTGATGATTCAAAATTTGGGTACCTTGGTTGTGGATAATGCACATTCTGGGGCTTTAGATAGTGCAAATGGTAACTCTGTTGTTTCTGGAAGAGTTACTGGGAAATGTGGCACTTTGAGACTTAATTTCATTCCAGCAAGTCTAAATACAGATAATACATTAGCTGATGCTAAAGTTCATCTTCTTCTGGTGACACTCAAAATCTAAGTACTCAAGTTCTTTCTACTTCAGAAACTAGGACTGACCATGAGATCAGATGTGTTTATTCTGTTCCACTGTCAAAACCTGTAGTCTCCACAAGTGTAAGGTGCTACTACTGTTGATAAAGGTTATATTTCTCCCATTTCTATTGATTTTCAAAATTTGGGTACTCTAGTTGTTGATAACACAAATTCTGGAGATCAACACTATGCAAATGATCATACTACTGCACACTGTCAGTCTGAAAATGACAACACTTCTGGTATTCAACTTGAAGTCAGTTTGCCTATTACTCACAATTCACATCCTATGTTCACTAGATCAAAGAATGGTATTATTAAGCCTCGAGCTTTTCAGACTACAAAGTTGGTTTATGCTTCTCAAGGGCAGAAAGTTCACAATGGAGAAATTAACTCAACCACATCTCAGAAGTCTACATCTACACCTCCTGACTTAGGAAATGTTTTCTCTTTTGAGCCTAAAATAACAAAAACTGCCTTGCAATGTCAAGAATGGAAAGCAGCCATGGATAAGGAGTATAATGCTCATATGGATACAAGTACATGGACTCTAGTTCCTTACACTCCTGAAATGAATATTGTTGGAAATTAATGGGTATATAGAATTAAATATAATGCTGATGGGAGTGTGGAAAGATATAAGGCTAGGTTGGTTGCAAAATGGTTTAATCAGAAACTTGGGTTTAATTATTTTGAAACTTTTAGCCCTGTAGTTAAATCCTCCACAATCAGGGTTATTCTAACTTTGGCTCTCACATTTGACTGGCCAGTGAGACAATTAGATTTTAATAATGCCTTTCTAAATGGCAACTTACAAGAAACAGTTTATATGGCCCAGCCCGAAGGCTACATTAGTTCATCACATCCTACATATGTGTGTAAGTTGCAAAAGGCTCTCTATGGTCTTAAACAGGCTCCAAGAGCATGGTTTGACAAACTCAAGTCTTCTCTTGAAAGGAGAGGTTTTATTGGCTTTGTGGCAGATAGTTCATTGTTTATCTTAAAAGATAGTAATGTTCATTGTTTCATCCTCATCTATGTTGATGATTTAGTCATCACTGGTTCCAACTGTGTGTTTGTTTCTACTCTCATTGCTGATCTACATAATGAGTTCTCCTTGAAGGATTTGGGAGATTTGAATTATTTTTTGGGTATTGAGGTTGTCAGATCCAAAACAGGGATCAAGTTATCACAAAGAAAATACATTAATGATTTGTTGGTCAAGACCAAGATGCATGAAGCAAAAAGTTACTCTACACCAATGATCACAGGAAGACAATTATCATTGTTTGATGAGGATATTTTACAGAAACCTGAAGAATATAGGAGTGTTATTAGTGCTTTGCAGTATCTAACTATCACAAGACCAGACATAACCTTTGCTGTCAACAAACTTTGCCAGTTTGTGCATACTCCAAGGACTGCACATTGGAAAGCATGTAAAAGGTTGCTTCGATATCTTAAAGGCACAAGAGATTATGGCTTGGCTCTCAAGAAACCAGACAAGAACATGCTTATATTCCATGGTTTTGTTGACAGTGACTAGGCTTGTAACCCGGATGACAGACGATCTTGCAGTGGCTATTGTGTGTTTCTAGTCCCTAATCTTGTTTCTTGGAGTAGCAAGAAGCAGTCAGTGGTGGCGAGGTCTAGCACAGAGGCTGAGTACGGAGCCCTTGCCAATATTACCACTAAAATGAGCTGGCTACTACAACTTACAGTGGAGCTTGGTTTGTTGTNTGCATGAAGCAAAAAGTTACTCTACACCAATGATCACAGGAAGACAATTATCATTGTTTGATGAGGATATTTTACAGAAACCTGAAGAATATAGGAGTGTTATTGGTGCTTTGCAGTATCTAACTATCACAAGACCAGACATAACCTTTGCTGTCAACAAACTTTGCCAGTTTGTGCATACTCCAAGGACTGCACATTGGGAAGCATGTAAAATGTTGCTTCGATATCTTAAAGGCACAAGGGATTATGGCTTGGCTCTTAAGAAACCATACAAGAACATGCTTATATTCCATGGTTTTGTTGACAGTGACTAGGCTTGTAACCCGGATGACATACGATCTTGCAGTGGCTATTGTGTGTTTCTAGTCCCTAATCTTGTTTCTTGGAGTAGCAAGAAGCAGTCAGTGGTGGCGAGGTCTAGGACAGAGGCTGAGTATGGAGCCCTTGCCAATATTACCACTAAAATGAGCTGGCTACTACAACTTACAGTGGAGCTTGGTTTGTTGTTAAAGCCACCAATTATATGGTCAGATAATTTGGGAGCTGTAGCTCTAGCTTACAACCCTGTTCTTCATGCTAGAACTAAGCATATTGAGATTGACATTCATTATGTCAGGGACAAGGTGCTTAGCAAGGTCATGGAGATACGGTATGTTCCTACTGAGGAACAAACAACACATGTCTTCACCAAGGCTTTAGGTACTACTCGATTTGTTTATCTCCGAATGAAACTTGGAATAACATCAAGCTGGCTTTCTGGAGCTGGCCCGGGCTTCAATTGAGAGGGGATGTTAGGGTAGTTTTGTCTTTTCCTTTTAATACTGCCAACTCAGCTTACACATCAGTTAAGTTGTTAAGCTTTAACAGCTGGATTAGTTAGTTTGTTAAATGCAGTGCAGTTAGAATTAGAAGCTCAGGTATATAAACCTTCGAGAAATATCTTGTAATGTAATGAAATATTACATATCAATTCAATTACGTTTCTTTCAATCTTTTCTCTTCTTACTTTCTCTAGAAGTTTCCGTATTCTACTTTTATCATACATTCATATAACGCATGATCTTTATTTTCTAATTATTATATCTTAAAATATTTATATATATCTGATGATCAAAGTTTATAGGTCAAAAACAGTACGAAAGGGATTTATATATTAGGGGAAAAAAGGCTTGGGTATTCAAAATAATCTAATTGTTTTTTTTGAATTAATTATATATGTATTTTTGAGTTGTAGAGTTTTGCAATCTAGGCCCTTAAGTAACTTTCAAAAACAACAATTTAGTCCTTCAATTTTTAAATTTGTTTCAAAAAAACTTTAAAATCTTTTTAAGTTAAGTTTTTATAAAGATATTGAGGTGTTGATCAATGAAAATGAAACAAAAATGTTATCAATTTATTTAATCAAAATTAAAAATTAAATCAATCTACAATAAATTTAAAAATTGAGAGCATAATTGCTACTTTTGAAAATTAAATACTTAAATCGCTATTTATAAACGTTTAAGTTTTAAGTAAAAAAACTTACAAATCAAAGATAAGTAAAATATATACAATTGACATTTTTATTTTGGCGAATGAAAATAATTTGTGATTAAAATATACCAACTAAAAATATAGCTTCCTAGCTCGCCCCTTTTAAAATGTTACTATACGAAAAAAAATAAAAAATTATAAGAAATAGAAAAACAGCTTATCCTACACCAAGGAAAAATAAGCTCGATATATAGCACTACATATACATGAATTATATATTTAAGTTTCATCGGAAAGTGTCAAACTTGATGGGAATTTGGAATTCTCTTAAGAAGTGAATTTTTTGTTTAGGAGAAACTAATTCTAACAATCTGAGAGAGATAATAGGGTTAAAAGTATTCCCTTCCAAAAATGTGTCATTCTAGATTTTTTGGAAAAATGGTTTTACATATTTTATTAAACACAAATTTACTTTTAATAGTAGAACACAAATTAATTTAGTTATTTTTAATTACTAATTTTATTTATTACTAACGAAACACTAAAAAAAAAATTTGGAAAATGATAATTGGTAATCAATTTTTCTCAAAATTTTGATACTTCTCAAGCAGAGCCTCACAGTTTTTGGTTACAAAAGAAAATTGGGATTTCATACTTTAAATTAACCATCAATATGTGAGAGATTATAGCAAGGAAAATACAATACATTATACGTACATTGGAATTGCTAACGATAATCAATTTCAAGCACTATAAAATAAATGAAACTAGAGTATCTGGAATATTATCATACAATATATATAATCCGTTTACAGTGGATAACGTTATTGACTATTTAGTGAACAAAAAATTACTACAGCTGTTAAATATTTTAAATATCGTACATCTAACAATTATAGTAAACTGTTTCGTTTCAAACGATAAACGATGTTTTTTTATTATAGCAAAATTAATGATTTATATATATATATATATATATATATATATATTTAAACATCAAAGATGAAAAAATTGGAATCCAAAGTTCGCCTTGTACCTTAAAAGGACATACATCTTCAATTTTTTTTTTTTCCTCAATACACATCTTCTATTGTTAGCAATTATTTTTTTTGGAAAATAAAAAAAAAATTGTTAAGGAATTATTTTGAAATATTTAAATTAAAAATTTTCTGTAATAAATTTTTTTATTTTGTAGATATTATTATAAAAAAATTTAAAAAATATTATTCACTATGAATTTAAATATTATTCATCATAAATTAAATATTATTTATAATAAAATACATTGTTGATTATAAATAAAAGACTACTAAAACAAATTAATATGCCACGAAACCTTAAACCGAAAGATAAACTCGAAAGACTGTGATATTGATGTTACAAGACAGAAAAAGAAGGAAAAAGAAAAGCGAGAGAAGGGCAAAAAAGTCCAAGAAAGTAAGGGAAAGTAAAAGGGTCAGCCCCGCGATTTACGGTGATCCTTAGAATTGACTGGCTGTGAGTAGGCGATAGCTGTTACTGTAGTACTTTTTCCTAAATTTATTCCCAAACTATTAAAATCCAGTTGGCCCGGTCCACGTCCCCACATATCATGTATTTCCTATTTCTTATTATTCTCAACCATTGTTTTCTCATTTTCACTCCCAGCGGACCCATTCTTTTAAAATAAATAAATAAAATCTTAAATTTTTACATATATTTTAATATTAATGATGAGAATTCTATATCGGATACTGATTTTTATTGCTGAATTCCTCCTCTGCATGTGCCTTAATATCTATTTAACTTTTTTCTTTTTTTGATAATAACTTGATGAATAGGTTTTCATATTAAAAGTTCAAATTCTTTTAGCTATCAAATTTTTCTTTTTCAATTTGTAATAAAAATGAACTTGATGTATAGATGCAAGTTTTGTTTCAATTTTAATAAATAAAAAATACCAATCTAAAAGTTATTTATCTTTTTTGAAATTAAAAATTATAGATAGTTAACATAGTATGTTAATATATATACATATATATTTATATATATATATATATAAGATCCAAGAAATTAACTAGAACAAATATGAATGTTATCCAAATATTGTAAAGGAGGAGAGGAGATGTCCAAACAATAAAAAGCATTAGGGGAATATTTGTTTTTCCTATAAAAATCAAATTATGTTTGTTAATTTAAATAATACAAATAGAAAGAGCTTTCAATACTTTATTATTGATACTGTTGCAGCTGTTATTGTCAATGATTTTATTTTCCTATTTATTTTATCAAATTGAAATGGAGCGTGAAGTGACGCTCTTAGGGGGGAGCGTAATGAAGAAGTTGTAGTAATAGAGAGGGATAGGAGAGAGAGAGAGAGATGAAGTGGGGGCGGTCGTGCACGAACGCAGACACGGTAAGAGGTTACAGGCGCATGTGCACACATGGGTGGGACCCACATTTGTACTAACAAAGGTTTACAGCCCTACAAGCTTCAATGATGAGGGCAAAAACAAAGGTCTTAGGTCCTCAAAATAAAACCCCACAACCCTATTACCTATTAGCTAGCCCCTCCTCATTTCTCAAACAAAGCAAATAAGTCCATCCAATTTCATTTTTCTCTATTTTATTTGATTTTACAAAAAAAAAAAAAAAAAACACACAAAATCTTATGCCCCATTTGGTTTTTGGTTAAAAAAATCTCATGCTTCATGCTCTTGCAATTAATGTAAGGTCGTATGGATCTCCACGTAGGTTCAAATTGTTAGTTTTTTGTTCTGTTGCTATNTCCGCAGTGGAGTCATAGATCCAGGAGATATTTAGTGAGTGGACCGACCAAGGCGTCTTTTTAACCCGATAGGAGTCCGCGATTGGAGCCCGTGTCGCTAAAATCTCCCTTCCCCTCGTGCGGTAGCAGCGGAGAAGAGCATTTGAGTCCAAATGGGGCTACCAAGACTCGAACCTCAACTCCCGTACTCGCAGGTATGAAGGCTCGGCTGGCTCCTACCACTGGACTACACCCTCAAGTGCTGTTCTGTTGCTATCCTGGTCGAAAAGGCATTTACTTTATTTTTTGTTTTCTTTTGTTTTTCATAATTTTCTTCCAAATCCCATGTTCTTTTAACTGCATATTCTTTATCTTTGAGTAAACTATATTTTTAGACCTTTCCTTTTTAATTTTTTATTACATAATTTGTATTTATTTGTAAATTTGGTTCGGTATAAAATTATTAAAAATATATTTCCAAGTCTTGAATTCGACAAGTATATATGAAATTTCACTCTCTCTTAATTTAGAATAAAAAAATAAATAATTTATATAGTATTGTTTTTATCACGAATACAACTATTTTTTTTTAAAGGTAAAAACGAATGATTTTATTAATTTCCAATCTCAAAAATATAGGTGTGAAGACGTAGCATTTGAAATACGAAATGAAGGTGTAGTTTTTATATATATGTAATAAGGATTTGAGAGGAACTTTCTTTGAATTATGAGTGTCTGAATGTGTAGGGTCGCAAGTACTCATAAATGCTTGAATTAGTTGGATTAAACATAGTTTAGGCAGCTAGAATAGGAATGGGATATTTGAAGCCGTGCAAAAGCTGCCCATTTTCATTAATTATACTAAAATCATTATTAGCCTATACATATGAACCATATAGTCAAAGTGGTAGTTTATATTAGTCCACTAACTTTACAGCAAAAAGTCCATTAAGGGGTCCTCTTGATTAGCCAATTCGTGCCCTCTAAACGACATGTATGATGCCCTTCAATCAAGGGCTTCGTAGCTTCTTGTCCAAGCAAAGTCCTTAAAATGTATTTGAAGTGTAGGAAGACTTTACTGCATTTGAAGTCACTCCTAATTCCACAAGTTCTTTTGATTTTTGTTGTACTCCATTATGGAATAAGATATATGAATCAAGTAATTTTTTATTTTCTTGATTTGATGGACGTGGGATTAGCATGGCCTCATTCGTGTGGAGGCAAGCATGGAGGTCTTCATTGTTTCACTACTTGGGCACTAAATTTAGGTCTTCATTGTTTCACCATTTCGACACTAAATTTTTATCATTAAAATTTAACTGCTGATTATAGACTTATTTTTCACTATCCCAGTTCATCGTGGAAGGTTACTCTTCACTATTGCAGTCTATTATGGGAAACCCATCATCGTTCGATTTATTTTAGGGTTCATCTTGTACATGTATACATGATTCTTCTTGGTCATAGCTCTGGCACCATTTATAGAGGTTTGAGGTTTTACCCTAAAAAGTTAATATAATAAAAAAAAAATCAAACTACTAATATACCAGTTTAGATATCCATGTTTAACCAATGCAAAATTTTTGTTTGCATATCTCCAACACTAGCTAGGTTGTCCCAATGACAACATGAATGTAATTAGTATAGGGTCATTGAATTTTAGAACTTTATAGTTTTTAGGCTTTGACACTATATTAAATTATTATTTATTCAAAGAAGATTTTAATGCACTTTAGTATCTTTTAAAATTAAATTTGTTCATATAGGGTTTCTATAATTAATTTGTGCAATTAATACTCTGTAATTTTGAAAAAACTTGTACATTTATCTAATTTAGTTAAAATTGACAGATTCTGTCAACTTAAAAGTTACGTGTGTAGAACGTGACCCTCAAAATTGAATTTTTCATTTTTTATTATAAAAAAATTGATATTCATTTATAACTTTTTCTTATAACTTTTTTGTACAATTAAAAATGAAAAAAATCAATTTTGAGGATAATTTGCTATGCTTGTGCACTCTAAATTGATAAAATTTATCAATTTTAACTAAATTTCACAAATTAACAATTTTTTTTTTTTAAATTACAGAGTATCAATTGCACAAATTAGTTGTAGAGACTTCAATATGAACAAATTTAATTTTAAAGAGCACTAAAGTGTAATTAGACCTTTAAAAAATTTAAGTTACTAGAAAGTGTACTTAATAATTAATATGTGTGTGTGTGTGTGTGTGTGTGTTTATTGGAGGTTAAAATTTGGGGTTTTAATACTTGTGACCATTATCATCTGGCTTTCTCTAAGGGCCCAACACTTCGAGAAAATAGACTTTTAGTACAAAGAAAATTGTAATTAAATATTCAAAAAAACTCTATTACTAAAGGTTTTAGTCACCCATATATATTTTTAACAAGCCATAACCGAAAACCTTGTGACTAAAAGTTTTAATCACGAAAAGTAAAATGTTCAAAAACAAATGTGCTAAAAGTCATAGATCATCTTCATGACCAAAAATTAAACCTAAACAAAATAATTGATCAAAATATTTCTTACTCACAAATGTTTTACTCATGTGGTACATCAATGAGAAGGGGATTTAAAATGTATATTTTCATACAAATACGAAATTTATAGCAATTTTTTTTTTTGGGTCAGGATTATAACTCTAATTTTAAAGGGAAATGAGAAGGTGACTTGAACCTCTAAATGGGAAAAAAGAATTGTGACTTGACACACGGCTTAAAGAGTGACAAAAGAATTTGTGGCTTATTCATTGACTTTAGCCACAAAATCATCAGTTTCAGTAACGAAAACATTCAGTTTCAGTTACGCATTGCTTCGTAACTGAATGTAACACATTCAATCATGAAATTGACCAAAATTCATGAGTTGGCCTTCAATCACGAAACGCTATTTTTTTCGTGGCTAGGGACTTTCCGTGATGCACCTACTGTCATGACGCTGTTACAACGTGTTTCCTTAACTGAATGTCTTTTGCGACGAAAAAATGGCCTTTAGTCATGGAATGTTGTTGTAGCTGTAAGCCATATTTCTTGTAGTGTGTGTGTTAAAAGGCATATCACTTGCCAGTCTAGGCAACTTGGATAGAAGAACATTTTATTTAACTTCAGTAAGTACATTTCTTGGTTGTATAAAATGTAAAAATTGAAAAAGTGATAGCATTGAGATCATTATTGCTTGCATGTGCACAAAATAGAATGGTAAGAATTACTTATTCACCAAAAAAAGAAAAAAAAGTAAAAAAGAAGTCTGGTCAGAATTACTATTAGAGTAGCCCAAGAATGACTTTGGGCTTATATAAAATGCAACATTCATATATAAGCACCAAAATTACAACTATATAGAGATTTGTAAATTACTAATATGCTACAATTCATTTTTAACACTTGTAAGATGTGCAAAATTCTTAGTTTGTTTTTACATTTCTCTTTGAGTTTAACTCCCGGGAGTTCATGCGTTATAAAATAGAAGAATGGATTCAGAACTGGAATAAAATATTATTGGATCAAGTTGATAAGATACTAACTATGCATACATATCAGTCTGTGCAACTTCTGCTACAAAATCATTTCTAGAATTTTGGTGCCTCGGTTGAGAAACCTACTGGATCGAGTCATATCTTTGAATAATGGTGCTTTTGTTGAAGGTAGATGGATTGCAGAGAACACGGTGAATGCGCAAGAAATTTTTCACAAAGTTAGGAAGCACAAGGGTAAGAATGGGTTAATGATTCTTAAGCTTGACCTTCAGAAAGCTTATGATCGATTAGAGTGGACTTTTGTGATGGAAGCGATGAAAATGTGGGGGTTCAATGAGGAAGTGAGGAAGATGATGTTAAATTGCATAAGTACAATCAATTATACTTTCCTTGTTAATGGCAATCAAGTAAGGTCTTTGGATCCAGGAAGGGGATTGAGGCAGGGAATCCTCCTCTCCCCCTATCTATTTATTATTTGTGTCGAAGTTCTTTCGAGAATGATTGAAAAAGATTAGGATATACAAGGAATCAAGATATGCAATCGAGCACCTCCTTTTTCTCACATCTTTTTTGCTAATGATATCCTTTTTATGAGTAGAGAAAACTCTACAAATGCGGCTGCAATTGCTAGAATTATGGAGCAATTCTGTGCAGGGTCGGGGCAGTTGGTCAACAAGGAAAAGTCTCACGTCTTATTCTCAAAAAATACTAGTGCTAGAATCAGAAAGGAAATCAAAAGCACTATCGGCCTAAAAAATCTGAAAGATGGGGCCTTATATCTTGGAAATAATTTGATCATCGACATAAACAAATATAAAGAATTTAGGAGGCTTAAAGATAAAGTCCAAGTTTGTTCAGAGGGATGGAATGCTAAACTTCTCTCAAAAGTGGGCAAGGTGACCTTAATTTGATCAATGGTGCACGCCATTGCGATTTACACTTTCTCGACCTTTAAGGTTCCCATATCTTTGTGCAATTTCCCTTGATAGCCTTGTTAGGAGATTCTGGTGGTCTAGTTTTTATTCAGGTAGATGTATTGCCTAGAAATCATGGAAGCATGTTTGTACTCCGAAGTAACAATGGGGTCTGGGTTTTAAGTCTTTCAAAGATATTAACTAAGCTTTTATTGCTAAATTAGGGTGGAGGATGGCTGCTAGGGATGATGTTCTTTGGGAAAATATCTTAAGGACTCGATATTTGGGTGACACTTCTTTTTTTGAGTATAAAGCTAAGAGTGGAGATTCACTGGTTTGGAAAGGAATCTTGAGCACTCGAGACCTTGTCCGCAAGGATGCTTGTTTCAAATTGGGTGATGTTTGGTTAGTCAATCTGTGGACTGACCCTTTGATCATTTGGTTGGAAAGGAAAAGACCAAAGTCAAAAAATGGAGCCTCGGTTGAGGGCATTGACAAGGTTGCTCACTTAATTAACCAGGCTAGGCCTTCTTGAAATGTGACAAGCTGAGGAGTCTGTTTGATTATGATACTGTTGAGGAGATTTGCAAAACAGGACATTGGAGAGGACAAGCTGTTATGGTGCACTACTGATTCATGTGCTTTCTCGACTTGAAATGCTTACAATTTGATTGTTGAAGATTACTCTGGAGGATCGGTTAATGGGGTTTGGAAGAAAATTTGGCAGTCCAATCTTCTTGAGAGGCTTAAAATCTTTCTATGGAGGCTTGCAACTGATTGTCTTCCTACAAATAGCAATATTTGGAATAAAATCTCAAAAGGGGTTAGAGTTTGTGTGCTTTGTTGGAAAGAAGAAGAATCGATCATTCATCTTTTTTCAAAATGTCCTATCTCAAGAATGGTAGCTTTTACCAGCTCATTTGGATTTAGGATTAATTTGATAAGTATCACTAACTCTGAGGATATGGTGCATTGGTGTCTATCACAACCTTGCTTGGAGTAGCTGGATTCCTCTGGTTGTGGCTTGTTTCTTTTATGCTATTTGGTGTCTTAGGAATAAAAAATTGGTTGAAGGCATTATGAATGTTGCCCATGTGGTGGAAAAATGGGAAATGTTGGTTAAAGAGTTCTCTACTTTGAATGTGGATCGGGTTTTGGCCAATGGAGGTAAAAGGAACTCTGTGAAATGGCTTCCACCTGAGGAAGGCAGATTGGCCATAAATGTGGATGCTGCTTGGATTGGTGGTGAAAGTGCAGCAGCCATGGTTGTGAAGGATTAGTTGGGCAAAGTCATATTGGTGGCATCTTTCAAATTTCATGCGGTTTCTGCTGAGGCTGCCGAGTTAAAGGCTATGATATGGGCAATGTTCATTGCTTTTGATCGTGAGTGGTTTGATGTTGATTGGATAAGCGATGCTAAAGTGATGGTCAGTCGGGCCCTTTATAGTGCTGATCCTCTTGGTTGGAACACAATGAACGACTACCTTATGCTACATATATGAACAAAGTGAATTATAAAAAGTACTAAAGTGCATTTACTTATTTTTTTTTAGGATGAAAAACAAAAATAAAACTGCAAATGATTATTATTTAAGAGATTTATTTTTAAATGGTTTAGGGTTTGCATTTCATGAATATATAGATTAAAGAGTTGTTATTTGTTACCACTCATGATCGTTATCAGTGAGATTGTAGCTTATGTTGTAAACTTTAATTAGAAAGTATTTAATTCTTTTAATTTTTTAATACTAAAACTCTAATAAAGAAAAGTGAACTCTTTAATAGTAAACATTTAAAACTACACATAACATGTAGGCTTTACTGTGAATTAAAAGAATAAATCAATTAAATATTGGCACATAATCTGCCATATCATTTGATAAATAAATTTGATGAATATTTTGGTTCGTTAATTGCTAATTTAATCAACAATATTGCTAGGGTTACCAAAATATTCACAAAATTTATTATTCTTATTCATTTAAAAGTTCACTTATCTATATTTTTATGAATATACTAACTAATAATATTTTAATATGTATTATTTTCTGAAAAAAATGGTGGATATTTTAGTAATTGTAGTATTATTATTATTTGTTTTTATTTTTTATTTTAAGATGCTTTTCATTTTAACAAAGATAAAATGCTCAGTGCTTATCCAGTACTTCAAGGAACGAAGTGCACAAAATGTACTTTTTTTTTAATGAATAAAAAAGGTTAGAGGGGTAGAGATTTGTGTATGGTGTAACCCTGAGTGGTAGACCTATTCGAGTCGCCTAACCTGATAGCTTACATCTCACCCAAGCGATGTGAGTACTGAAACTTTGGTCCTATTGACCAAATGTTAAGATCCTTACCAATCCATCTAGCACTCCTGGGTTACAATATATACTTGTATGTATGTACATATGTATATAATTAAGATCAATCACCTTGCCACCGAGCCAGTTCCAAAGCATAATGACCAACCATCTAATATTGCTGCAATATGATTAGACAAAGCGATTCAAGCCATTAAAGTCATGTTTAGATATTAATTGTTTAATTATGCATATATAAAATATTAATTTTAAAATTTTATTTTTAGTAAATTACTGTTTATGTTTCTATGTGGACAACCTAGTAATAATGACCACAAATCTTAGATTTGAGTAATTCTAAGTTGAACTCTTCTGGGTTCGAATAATTCAACTAAGTTGAATTATTATATTTTTTTCCAAAGCTAATAGAGTGTTATAAATAGTATTAGAGTCGTTATTAAACTGTAATAGTCTATGAATCAAGGGAGTGAGCATGTTTTTGGACCATATATGTGCATGTGAGTCCCGTAGAGATATTGTTCATTAAAAGGCAGAGGATTGTAGAACTTCAAGTTTAGGGGGTCAATCCAAAAGTACTATCAAAGTGGATTTAAGACTTTTGAAACAACTTGACAAACATTTTTAAAAGAGGCCCAATAGGCCAGTAAGCTGATACAATCTCTTCTCGAAAGCTTAAAGTAAGTCATCAACACATTAATTCTAAGTTGAATTGTTCTGGATTCAAGTAACTCTAACTAAGTTGAATTACGACATCTCTTTCCAAAGCTAATAAAGCATTACAAATAGTATTAAAGTCATTATTAGACTGTAATAGTCTATGAGCAAAGGGAGTGAACATGTTCTTTGACCAAAAATGTACATGTGAGTCCCGCATATATGTTGTCCAGTAAAAGACAGTGGATTGTAGAACCTTAGATTTAGGGGGTTAATTCAAAAGTACAACCAAAGTGGATTTAAGACCCCTGAAACAACTTAACAAACATTTTTAAAAGAGGCCTAATAGGCCAGTAGATTGATACGATCTCCTCTCAAAAGCTTAAAATAAGTCATCAACATGTAGGTCCGTCTCTTTTAAAGTTCATTTTAGATCATTACATTTTTTATTTTATTTTTGCTGGAGCTGTTGATTTTTGAACTTAGAAACTCATTGAATCATATTTTTTTTTTATATTTTTTCCAACACTTTATAATGAAAAAAAACATCTCAACCTTTGTCAATTTTTATTACTATTTTTTTTATAAAAAAAAAGTTTAGTCCATTTTGAAATTGGGATCAAAATATGTAGATGGCCAAAATATTTAAAAAAAAAAAAAGTGGTGACAACTGAATATGAAATAATTAATTAGGTAGTCGTAATGCTTTTCCTTTTCTGATTAAGAATTAAAACATGTGGTCGTGGGTTCAACTTAAACTATGATTCCAGGTCCTTGAGGAGGATAACATCGACTTATCAGCGATGACGTAGTCAAATAATTATTTAATTAATCATTTGGTATTAAGATCGAAGATGTTGGAGTTATTTGTGCCAACTCACTCTTTCTCTTTGTTCTTTCTATTAGTTTCTTACCTCTCGTTTGTTAGTTTCTGTTTTTATCTTGCCAGATGTGCAATTATCATTATCTATTATGGCTAGTCTAGTTAGTTGGTTTAAGCTTGTATAAAAAGCTTAGTCTCTGTAAGATTTCTTTGTAAAAAAAACTTTCTCAGATAACAAACACAATATTCTCTCAAATTTGTCATCTTTTATTTAATTTTTCTTACTTCTGCACGTTTTAATAATTTGGCTCCAGAGCTTCAATATCTTTGATAATGGCATATCAAACTTCGCAAATTGTGTCTGCAAAAATTACAAAATCCAAGATCGATAGCATCAATATTGTTGTCGTTGATCTAATGCGAACTCATCTGATAACAATTTCACCCTTTCCAAGTAGCATACTCAAGCTAGATTCTGGTAATTTTCTAATTTAAACGCTTCAAGTTCTTCCTGATCTTAGAGGACATAAGATGGAAAAATTCATGCTCAAAGAGGAGCCACCATTTATGCAAGAAATTGGTGCCCTAGAGTATGAAATTGATGAAGAAATGTTAAGTACGCTTTCTTCAGACCAATAACTATGGATTTTGCAAGATCACTTGCTTTAAGGTTGGTTAGCATCGGCTATTGTACGTAATGTTGCTGGATTGGTGATAGGTCTCAAATCATCAAGAAGAATTTGGCACTGTCTTGAATTGAATTTCGCTTCTATGTCACGAATGAGTATGTTACAAATGCGAATTCAACTTCAAAATATGAAGAAAGGATCGTTGAGTGTAGCATATTATGTTCTACAAATGAAATTGGTGGCATATCAGATGATAGCTGGTGGTGGAGCTATGTCTGAAGAAGACCTTGTTTCATACGTTTTGGGAGGATTAGGTCCAGAGTATGAAATGTTGATTACAAATCTTCTTACACGACCTGTTTTACCTGGAATTGAAGAGCTTAAACAACACTTAATCTACTATGAAAATTGATTGGAAAATAATCACTGTAGTCCTGTGATTGACTATTCTTCTAGTCTTGGCTCAGTCTCAGCAAATCTGGCTACTAATGAGGTACAAAACTATTTTCCTACTCCTAAATCTAAAAAATTAGAATGTTACCTCATGTCATATTGCTTTACCTACTACTAAGTCAACATCTTAATTTTCTCAATCAAATGCTATTGCTGCCTCTTATAATGGTAGATCAAAGTTTAAAAGGGAAATATAAAAGCTCTAAACTTTAGTGTCAAATCTGTAAGAAGATAGGACATACAACTTGTATGTTATTTTAGACACAACAATTCCTCAAATGCACCACCAACAAATTCCTCATATCTGCCTTAGTTTCCAAGTATTGGTGGTTTGAATTCTTTTCCTATGTCATCTCATTATATGAATCAATTTGGTGTCAATTTACCTCACTCACCAAATCATTTTTCATATATGATTCCTACTGGAATATTACCAACCTCTACACAAAATATTGCATCTGGCATGCAAAATTTGGGCTTGTATCCTGGTCCTAGCTTTACTATGAATCTTAGTTGATTCAAAGTGGTCCGAGTTCACCTATAAATTTTCCTCTACTTGGTAATCAATCTGCTAAGAACAAGACTTCTGAGCAACACACAATTAATCTTGCTACACCTCTCATTGTTGGAGATCCAAATTGGTATTTGGATAGTGGAGCTAGAAATCACGTAGCTTCAAGCAGCAACAATTTCTTGCAGCACTTTGACTACAATGGTAAGAATAAGTTGATTATTGGTAATGGTCAAGGTATTGATATTGTTGGAATTGGTAACACTGTAATTGCATGCTTTTATGGCTTTTCAATTTCTATTAATGATATATTCGTAGTTACAGCAATAGCTAAAAATATTCTTAGTATTTCAAGGTTAACACAAGATAATAACATTTTGGTGGAATTTCATTCTAATCACTGTTTGCTTAAGGATAAGCAGAGGGGAGTAGCAGTCCTTAAAAGAAATCTTGAAGCTGGCTTGTGTTCAACCACTTTTGGTGCAAATCATTCAAAGGTCAAAGCTGCAACATTGAATCCACAAGTTCCAGAGTCATCTAATGGTGAGCAAGATTCATCTACTGTTTTGAATAAGTCTGTATACACAAAGTGTAATTCATATACAAGTTGTTTTCTTAATCAATGTAATGCTCTTGTTGTTAAGAGAAAGACTATAGGGAATAATATTGATGTCTTACATCAAAGACTTGGACATCCTAAGACTGTTATTTTAAATAAAGTTTTGTCCGCATGTAAACATAATTTTGGTAATAAAGATACCCTTAGTTTCTATGAAGCATGTAGATTTGGTAAGTAACATTGGGAATCCTTTCCTTCTTCTTTCAGTAAAACTAGTCAACCTCTTGAACTTTTGCATACTGATGTTTGGGGACCAACATCTCAATTTTCAAGAGAAGGATACAAATATTATATACATTTTGTTGATGATTTCACAAGGTTCACTTGGATTTATCCACTGAAACTTAAGTTAGAGGATTTCACATGCTTTGTTTCTTTTCACAAAATGATTGAAAGGCGATTGAATACTAAACTGAAGTGTGTCCAATCTGATTAGGGTGGTAAGTTTAGAAACTTTGTACCTTATCTTCAACAACATGGTATTTTCTTTAGACATCCTTGTCCATATACACATGCTCAAAATGCCAAGGCAGAAAGGAAACATCGACATATTACAAAGTTAGGAATGAGCTTGTTAGCTCAGGCACACATGCCACTCAAATACTGGTGGGAAGCTTTTAGTTTTGATGTCTATGTCATAAATCGAACACCTACTACTGTGTTGGATTACTATAGTCCTTTTCAGAAGTTGTTCAACAAAATTCTAGATTATAGCTTTCTTAGAATTTTTGGATGTGCCTATTTTCCTTTCCTTCAACCTTATCACAATCACAATCTTCAATTTAGAACTTCAAAATGTGTGTTCATAGGATATTCAAATGAACACAAAGGTTATAAATGCTTGCATCCAACTGGTCGAGTATATATTGCCAAGAGTGTTGAATTCAATGAACAAGATTTTCCTTCTGCAAGCAGCATTTCGTCAACTGCTACTGATGTTGTTTAAGATAATATTGGATATTCAGAGTTACCATTGAGTGTTATTAAAAGTGTTCTTCTTACTAATGAGTAAGTTCAAGGATTTTATTCTATTTCAGCAAATCCACAAGAATCTATCACATCTTCCAGTAAATGTGTTACTGACATGGCTATTGAGTTAGATAATGTGTATAGTCCTCATGGTACTACATCTCAGGTGTCATGATCTTATATTGATAGAAATTCTGATCACAAAGAGACATACTATCAAGCTTCAACCAGTACTTCTCAGAGTTCACAATCTTCCACAACTTGTGAAAATTCAAAGTGTCAAAGTAAACCTGGATGCACTATTCATATAAACTTGCCTATTCAACACAATGTTCATTCTATGCAAAACACGATCTAAAAGTGGGATTGTCAAACCAAAAGCTAATATGATTGTTGGTACTACAATTAATTCATCTGAAAGTAATGTATCTAAGTTAGGAAAATCAGTTGGTACATTGAAAATAATTAAGGCAAAACAACAAAAATCTAGTTATGGTGCTTGTGGAAAGTAGATTCAGTCTCTTGTATTGTTTTCACTACTGACAAAGGTATTGAACTAAATTCTGTTAAATTTTTTTACAAATTGCATAATGGAAGGCTGCAATGGATGATGAATATAATGCACTTATTATTACTAACAATATAATGAATATTGTGGGTAATATATGGGTTTATCATGTGAAATACAATCCAAATGGTTCAATTCAAAAGTATAAAGCAAGACTGGTTGCCAAAGGGTTCCATCACAAACCATGTTTTGATTATTTTGAGACTTTTAGTCCAGTGGTTAAACCAGCAACAATAAGAGTTGTTTTAACTCTTGCTATGTCTTATGATTGGCCTATCAGACAGTTGGACTTCAAC
Source organism: Ochetophila trinervis (assembly GCA_003254975.1). Lineage (NCBI taxonomy): Eukaryota > Viridiplantae > Streptophyta > Magnoliopsida > Rosales > Rhamnaceae > Ochetophila > Ochetophila trinervis. The sequence goes on from QANX01000280.1 coordinate 122,366, forward strand.
AATGCTTTCCTAAATGGTGATTTGCAGGAAGATGTTTATATGGCACAACCTCAAAGGTATGAAAGTAAGCAATTTCCTGGTTTTTTTTGCAAGTTAAATAAAGCTTTGTATGGTCTTAAACAAGCTCCTAGAGCTTGTGCTTGTTTTGACAAGCTTAAAACAACTTTCTTGAAAAGAGAGTTTATAAACTCTCTTGCTGATAATTCTTTATTCATCTTGAAGACTAGTAGTGTGCATGTTCTTATTTTAGTCTATGTGGATGAATTGATTATCACGAGATATGACACTGAGTTTATTACTAGTCTTATTACTCAGTTACATAGTGAGTTTGCTCTTAAAAATATTCGAGAATTGTCTTATTTTCTTGGTCTGGAAGTTAAAAGGACTCATCTTGGTTTGAATTTAACTCCGACTAAATATATACAAGATTTGCTTGTGAAGACAAAAATGGAAACAACTAAAGGATATTCTACTTTTATGATTTCTACAAAGCATTTATCTAAACTGGATGGTGAGTTGTTGAATGAACCTGAAAAATATAGAAGTGTAGTAGGTGCTCTACAATATCTTACTATTACAACCAGAAATTTCATTTTTTGTAAACAAGCTTTGTCAATTTGTTCAAGCTCCTCGGACTGCACATTGGGAAGCTTGTAAGAGGCTGTTAAGGTATATCAAAGATGCTAGACATTATGGTCTTCATTTGAAGAAAACATTTTCTAATAAGTTGGTTTTTCATGGGATTGCTGATAGCGATTAGGCTAGCAATCCAGATGACAGAAAGTCATGCAGTGGTTATTGTGTTTTTCTTGGACCAAATCTAGTTAGTTGGAGTTCTAAGAAACAGACTGTTGTAGCTCGTTCAAGCACAAAAGCTGAATTTCGTGTGTTAGCTCATATTACTTGTGAACTCAACTGGCTTACTCATTTGATGAAATAACTTCAGTTATGCTTGCCAGCTCCTGTGATTTGATATGATAATCTTAGTGCAGTTGCACTAGCCTCAAATCCGTTTTCATGCAAGAATGAAACATATCGAGCTCGATATTTACTTTGTTCGTGATAAAGTTTTGAATCATGAACTTGAAGTTCGATATGTGCCAACAAATGAGCAAACATCTGACATCTTTACAAAAGTCTTAGGTACTACTCGGTTTCTGTATTTAAGAGGAAAACTAAATGTTGAGCACTAAAATTCAGTTTTGTTGTTTCTTATTTCTTGCTGAATTTTTTTTTTTTTAAGTTCATCAGAGAGTTTCGCTTGAAGGAGGGTGTTAGAGTTATTTGTGCCAGCTCACTCTTTCTCTTTCTTCTTTCTGTTAGTTTCTTAACTCTCGTTTGTTAGTTTCTGTTTTTATCTTGCTAGATGTACAATTATCATTAGCTATTATGGCTAGTCTAGTTAGTTGGTTTAAGCTTGTATAAAAAGCTTAGTCTCTGTAAGATTTCATTGTAAAAAAAACTTTCTCAGATAACAAACTCAATATTCTCTCAAGTTTGTCATATTTTCATTAATTTTTTTACTTCCACATTACATTTTATTAAGAACGGAGAGAATTTATATATATACATAAGATTTTTCTGATCACAGATAAAATTTCTACAAAATTTATTATTAATATTTTTTTAGTAACATATTATTGTTGATAAATTCTGCACAATTCTAAATTATAAATACCGTGTAAGAAAATAATATGTATAAATTTTCTGAGCAGAAGTCTTTCATATAATATAGTGTACTAGCTAGATTCTATATTGGTAGCATATAGAGTACGGACAAGATAAGGAAACTAACACAGCGATGCAGATGATATAATAATTGAAAAGAGACAAGGAGAGAAACAACAACTACGTATCAAATAAAAGATTGGGATGGGTTAGTATTGGCCCCTTATTTTGTCTCTTTTCAATTATTATGTATATTCATATGTATATTTTAGGATCCGGACATTTCAATGTTTAATTGTTATTAAATATGTTTTTAATAATAGTTCAGCAACAAAAATTGTTATTAAAAATAATTAAGTGATAATCAAATATCTGAATGTTTGTATAATAGAATTTTCACACATATATAATTGTCTTTTGATAATAAATTAGGAATATGATATATAGAATGTTATTTTGCCTATGTAAGATTAAGATTCTATATTACTCATCTACATTTTTTATACACGTTATAGTGTTATTTAGTCTTGATCAAGTGACGTGAAAGAGAAAGTGTTAATTATTTATATGAGCATCTAACTCCTAATCATGAAGATTTATAATTCAAATGAGATTTCCGCATTTGGTGGAGAGGTTTTGCAATTTTTTTTTTTTTTTTTGGAATCAGATATGGGAGATTTGAACTGAATTCAGAATTATTATATGAGGAAAAAAATGATTTTATATCAATATATGAAGATGATAAACTAAATTAATGCTGACGAAAAAAACTAAAAACTAAAAACAAAATAAAAATAATGACAAGCAAAGTTAACTAGAAGTTACATCAAATACATGGTACAACCAAAGTTCTCCTTGTATCCGCATATGTGCAGGCGCACATGTATCATATTACATTCACAAACTATCTAAAAACAAAATTGTATGTGCTGCATGGCTCTTTTCGGGTTCAGTAACTCAAATTGCATTATCAAATATATATTTATATATATACACAATTTAGCTACAGTGCATGGTAGGCAATTATAGACGTTGTTAGCTAGGGATATTCAAATTTAGACTCTCACAAGTAAAATAAATGTAGCTATTTGAGATATAGGTGATGATATTTTAAATATCTATGTTAGTAAGTCTCCGTTATAAATGAATAAGTTGCGAATATATCTTAACACATCAAAATTCTATCTTTATATGTATATATATAAAAATAAAGTACTCAATACAACTTTTAAAGGTTTGCTCGGCTAGGGAAGCAGAAATTAAAGCGGTGGAGTGGGCAGTCTCGTGCATTCCCAATCTGCTGTGGAGAAAGTTCAGCTTTTCTTCCGATGCCCAGATGGTGGTGAACGAAATTAACTCCCAGGATGATCCGATGGGGTGGTTTACTAGAGACTCAGTATTGGTTGTTAGGACCTCTTTTTTGTGTAATGGATGGAATCTTTTTTGGCAGGCCAGAGCCCTCTAACAAATTTGCTGATTATATAGCAAAAAAAGCTTTGGCAAGCAACCGTAATTTTATGTTTTTTTCTTTTAATTTTGAAATTCCCCAAAAAATTTGAATGACATTTATGTTTCAGATCTTTGGAGATGCTCCCCTTTCTAATCCATTCCTTAGGGACTTTTTGTGCTTAAAAGCAATTATGTTTACCAAAAAATATATATTGAATAAAAATAAAGTACTCATTACAACTTAAAAATAAGAGATTTCATCCGGATTAAAATTGACTGGAAATATATTTGCAGGAGTTGTACCATGAATACTAATTCTATCTTTATATGCATATACTATTTTAACAATTAAAAAAAAAAAACTGCAAGGAGAACAAAAATATTTATATATATTTTATATAAATTATTTCACCCAAATTGGTATGGGGATGGCATATGAATCTACATATACAAGTTCAAAGTAGAAAAACTGCTTCAATATATAAATCCTAGCTTAGCTCCATACCACTCTTGGGCATGTGCATATTATGATTATTGATCTTCCTTCTCAGAATCCATATATGGTGGAAAGGTTTCTGAGAAGATTGAGCTTAGCTTCAAGTAGAAAGATGAAATTTGCAGTTTTCTCAAACAAGTTTCCAAGATGGTTCATTTCATGGCACCCTGGAATGGCTCTTTGGAGCTGCTTAAGCTTCCTTAGCGTGGAGGCTTGCTTAACATGACGAAGCATCAACTTTTTCTTCTTCATATGCATACCTCCTCTTCTCCATTGAGATGTTATTGGGGAAGTACTACATGACCTTGATGATCTCATGCTTATAATTATAAGTACTGAGAGAAAGAGAGAGATGGAGAGGGATATGCATTTTCATGGGAGCTAAGTAAAGGTGCTTATATAGACAAATATGAAAGACCCCACTTCTCACTTCCCATAAATAAGTTAGTTTGTTGTTTTCTTTGAGTTCATAAATGATTCTCTATGTATTAGAGAGGATTTTATGCATGCAATTTTACAATCTTTCTAAAATAAGTGAAAAAAAAGAAAAGAAGAAGAGTAAATTATTACTGAAAAAATATAATTTGGCTGTGGAGGATGTTAGCAGAATTTGTCTTTTATTTTTACTACATACTAGTTGTCTCGAAAGATAATTTATTTTCTACCAAAAATAAAAAGATAATTTATTTTTTATTAACTTTTAAAATAATAGCATGGCGTGCTTTTCAATTTCCAACCAAATCAATGTATGATATGATCTGATCAAGAGCCAAATATAAGATTGAATGTGTTTTTCTCATTGTAAAAGGGAAAATATAACAAGACAGTATCTACTACATTGATATATATATATATATATATATATTGTTGTGTGTATTTTTGCCTATTAATTGGGCCCAATACCAAGTGATTAAGGGTAGTAAAATAAATACCCAACAAAGTGGTGGGTCACTTAAGCCCAAAAAATATCCAAAACCCATGAATTTGGGTAGAGACACTTGTCTTCTATCTGAGATATAAGACTTTTGGTGAGTTGATCCAGACCCTCCATGTATAAATTATGAGGTAAAAAATAAAAAGCAAAAGGAGGGAATCAGATCTTGGAGCCGCACGCAGCCCGAGACACCACCAACCTCTATCACCCTCACCATCTTTTCCCTATCCTTTCCCCAAAATTCAGCTGCCTTGGGGTTGGTGAACTTGGAGACCATCAAACCATGGATTTAGGGAAATGGGTAGGATTTTGACCTTTCCATGTGATGATTACACCACCAAATAAAGCAAAAAAATACTATTCATCATCTCTCTCACCTCACAAAACTGGACAGCCTCTTCATTTTGGCCACTTCTTCTGATTTTTGGCCTCCTAGCTCCTAAAACCCTCTCAAAAAAACTTTTTCCTCTTTTTTACTCCAACTTTGACCTCCCCTTTTTGATCATTTTTTAACCATTTTTAGTCGTTTTTTGCTAAGAAACAAAAGATCAAGACTAACTTAAGCATCGGAGAGGAAACGCCGGCCACCAAACCGGCATCCCCCTAACCGGTTTGACTCCGTTTTTGTAGGAACCCGAGAGGTCCAGACCGAGACAAAAAATCGCCACAACATATATATATATATATATATAGAGAGAGAGAGAGAGAGAGAGAGAGAGAGTTCAAACATAGACCAAATGGGTAAAATAATTATAAATCAAACTAAGTTTGACAACAATCAATATGAGTCTATTCAATTAAACGAAGCGGCCAAATGGGTAAAGTAATTGTTAAATTAACTTTCTTTCTTTTTTCTCTGATATTTGGATTAATTATAAAGTACCTTTATTAATTTTCTGTTAAATTTAAGTGAAGAATGACAATTCTCCTTTTATTTTTAAAATAGCATATATCACTGATATTATTGGAATCGTGTTCTTTTATTCATATTTTAATAAAATATTATTTTTCTCTCTCTTTCTCTCCCTCTCTCTCTCTACTCTCTTCCTCTATTTTCTCCATTCACATCTCTCTCCTCTATTTTCTCTCCTGTCTCTTCCTTTCTCATATTCTTTTTATTTCTTAATATTGTTGTTTTATCTTCTGCAACTTCTGTTTATTTCTTAGAAGTATTCTCTAGCGATATTATCTTTTGACACTTTTTTTTTTTCTTTAAAAATAAAATTTCAAATTCAATTACCTTTAAATATGCTAAATATCATAACAATGTTTCTTTTCCACTAATTTTATTTTTGTTTGTTGAATCTAGAACACCAATTTTACTTTAAAATTCTGAAAATAATTTTGTGAACTAAAACAATAAAGCTGAGATCCATTTTTTTTTGGGGTAAAAAACAAGCTGAGATCCATTTAGGTTTATTGGCCAAAATCGCTTTACATAAAATTTTAATATGTTTCTTTTTATTTCGTCTGAATTTTAGTATTTTTTTTAAACTTTTTAGTTTTATTAATGGGAATGGGATGCTCTCTGTTTTTCAATTTTAGTTTAGTCATTGTTTTAATACTTTTTTTTTTTGGGTAGAAACATTGTTTTAATACTTTTACACGGGCATGAAGAATCGACATTCTGCACGTAGTAACTTCCAAGAATTTCCCATCTCTCAATTTAGAAAAGTAAAATATCAAAGTTTTAAAATTCGAAGTACAACACTTCATCAGTTTAAAATATCAAACCCTTGCGTAACCACTAAAAGGTGAAGCGAGAGTACTTTTGTTTCGTTTAAAAAAAAGCATAGAAGCTGACTAACCAGAGCCTAGACGTACTTTTGAAGTTCAAATGTAGACCAAGCACGATGAAGGGGATTTCCTACAAAACAAGTGTAGGTACTGTCGTTATTTATAAATGAATAGCGTTCTTTTAAATAAAATAATAATTTTTTTAATAAAATAATATTAATTTATTTGTAAATTTTTTTATTTTATTTGTAAATGATGTTATTTTATTTATAAATAACAATTATATTAACAATTATTTTTTTCATCAAAAAAATAATTATTTTAGATGGTTATACTGTATATCAATTCTAAAAATAAAAGTATTTGAGGGTGTAATTCAGGAGTAGGAGCCAGCTGAATTTTTACATATGAGAATACAGGAGTTTAGGTTTGAGTTTTGGTAATCCCATTTGAATTTAAGTGCTCTTTTCCGCTATTATTGCACGAGAAGGAAAGAGATTTTAACAACACGGATTCCCATTGCAGACTTTTATAAAAATAAAAAAATATATAAATCGGTACCGTCGCTAAATATTTTCTAAATTTATAATTCCGATACAAATAAAAAAAAATTTTATTATAAAAAAAATTATACAAATAAAAAATAAATAAATAAATTGAGAGGGTACTAATGGTCAAGTTTCCCTATAAATTATTTATGGCTTTCCTTCTTCTAATAGACTTGAAAAGACTTCGAATAGACAGTTACTTGCCGACATATGTTTATAGCCAGAGATTCATATCGCACGTGATGGCAGAAAAAGTTTAATATATACAATACATACATATATATATATATAGATATTTTAATAAAAAAATTAATTTAATTTAATTTTTTAATAATATATTTATAATTGACATATATAATTAATATTATATTTTTATTTAATTATTATTAAAAAATAATATATATTTTAAATTAAAAATATAATAATAATTACATGTCTCAGTAAAAATTATAAATTTATTATTAAAAAGCTGAATAATTAAATTAAATTTTAAAAATTATAATTAAAATTAACTTTATAAAAATAGGTCAAAAAATTAATATTTAATTAAAAGTCTTTCAAGGAGACATGAGGAATTATAACGACAGTTTAGCTCTTGAAAACAATGGAGTACGGAGGGAAACAAATGATAAACAAGAAAAGGTCGTCATAAATAGTAACTAGTACTACATAATTTATTTTAGCATAATAATAAAAAAAGTAGTAAATACTTTAATGAATTAATTCATATTAATTAAGTTGAATATTGAGCCAAGTTCAGTAATTTGTTTATCTATTTTTATTTTTTTGCTAACAAGTTGGAAACAAAAACGTTGCTTGGCCTCTTCCTCTAAAATCAATGCAACTTGGAGAGCCAATCATTCATCTATAATGTGGGTAATATGGACAACCGTTGCTTGGCCTCTAAATCAGAATGTCAATCTTCGAAAACTGCCGTGCACATATTTTGTATATCGACACTTTCGGTCTTTTTCTAAAGTGGGGATAACTTTAAAGAAGCCAACAAAACCAGCCTAGCCCAGCTAAAGATTGATTGACATTGCATTATTATCAACATCCATTCCATGGCCATGAGACATAATGTATATTTTATATTTATATATAAGAATATCCTAACGGGGAGAATTCTTGATATTATTAAATTGGAAATGCTTACAATGAAAAGAGCTCATGATTGCCACATTCTATTTTAAATTTAATTTTAATGATAAAAAAAATGCTGTTACCAAGTTGACATGATAATCCTCTCCAACCTCCAAAGAAAATAAAAATTGACATGATAATATTATCTTTTTTATTAGGACATCATAATATTATACTGGCTTGCTTGAATTTGCTTAATTGGACTGAATTTATTCACCTGATAGATCTTTTACTATAATGTTATCAGTCCACCTCATATTTTACCAAAAAAAAAAAGAAAATAAAAAAAAAAGTCCGCCTTATAAGAAATATATAGAGTATATACGTGCATGGGATGTCAGAAATTTAAGGGTAGGTCATTGTCATGCAAGGGATCGACTTTAATGTCACACACGTGCAGGTCTTGATGGGTCCAAATTTTGAAGAGATTCTTTCATGGGTAAGGCTGTTTTGATTGGGAGTTCAAAAGGGAGTTTATAAATGTTTTTAGTTGGAAACATGTGGCTGTATTTATCATCCTTTTAAAACTCCTTGTTTGGTATATTGTATATGAAAGCATAGTAAAATATTATTTAGTTATACTGTATGTAGTGAATATAACATATTGTATTAAATAATATAATTTTATATTTTTAATACAAGTTTTGATGTATTAATATTACACAAAAAATTATATGTATTAAGTTATACAAGTCATGCAGATCTTAAGTTTGTGTGATTCCTTTTCTTTGGCCCTCCAGTATTTATTATTGTTGTTATATTTTATATATTGTAAGCATAAAAATAAAAATTAATGAAATTGTTAATATGAAAAAAATTGTATTTTTCTTTAATATAAATATATATTTTTTAAGAAAAAAAAACCTTTAATAAAATTAGAATTAAAAAATTAAAAATTAAAAGTTTTTATAAAAGTTAAAAATATAAATTTAAAAGCTTTAATAAAAGTTAAAGTTAAATTTTTTTAATTTTAAAAAATAATCCAATACAATTTTACACCAAACATTGTGAGTGTATTATATAATACATTACAACACAATACAATACAATACAATCAAATACAATACAACGTACCAAACAAGCCCTAATATATTTGGTGTAAAATTGTATTAAATTGATGTTTAGTACATTTTTGTATTGTATTGAATTATTTTTTTTAAATTAAAAAAATTTAACTTTAACTTTTATTAAAGCTTTTAAATTTATATCATAATTATTCACAACAACATAAACATCAATTAAAATAAAATAAAAAAGTTAAAATATGCTGAAAAACAATCACAATCTTTTTTTGATTTTCATTGGATATGGCATTGCGCACAAATTCGGATCTCTTTGATTGATATCTTACAATTAATTTCTAGTACAAGCCGTGGAGTATTATTGCAAACCTGAACCCGACCCTTAAAAGGAGGTGAGGACCACATACAGAAGCGCGTGAAGTCAGTAAATTCAGCCGCCAGCACCTTTATAATTGGGGAATTTTTTAAATAAAACCTTTTAAAAGATGCATAGTCGGTGACCCTTACCATGAATGACACGTGGCAATATTTTATTTAGAATGAAAAAAAAAAAACNATTTATATATATATATATATATATATATATATATAGTCTAATGATTTAGTAGGCTAACATATGTTATTGTACCATATGATAATGTAATACAAAAAAATTACTATTTCATCACTAGTGATTAATTATCACATGTGGAACCACATCTTATATGGCAACTTTTAATTGCAAACATTTTATTTTATTTTTTTAATATAAAGATCAAATAAGAGAAAGCGAACTTTTTAATGCTAACAATTTAAAATGCTATATAACATATAGATCCCACTAGTAACTCATCACCGGTGGATGAAAAAATTTAAACTATTGTGCCACATTAATAAGGGTGTAAATCCAAGTTGTTCAGCCTAGCCTAAGTCTAAAACTTTGAATTCGGGTTCATACTAAGTTTGTTTGGGCTAAAATGAGAATTCAGCCTGTGCCAGACCAGATGAATACTCATAATCTTAAAGCTTAGTATCCAACCCTATGCGTATCAAGACGGACTTCAAGCTCAAATTGTATTTAAAGTCTAAGCTAAAATTTAGAGTTCAAAGTTTAATTTAAAAATATTTTTCTTTTAAAACATGTTATATAAAATAAAATTAATATTATGATATTTTTATGTACTCAAAATACATCATAAAATTTAAATTCTAATAAAAATTCAGTGTATCAAATATAAAAAATAATCAATAATAGTGCAACAATATAAATTATAATAAATAATAGTGCAACCAATTACTTAATCATTTTAAGTTGTTGATCATAGAGGTGTTTATCAGTTCAAAATAGAATAAATTTAAAAAGAATAAGTCCGATCCAATTAGTAATGGGTTGATTTTTTTTAATCCAAACCAAATCGATCAAATATAATACAATACAATCCAATTAGTAATTATATTGGATCGGTTTGAATAATCAATTTGTACTTGGTCTTTTTTTGAAAATAAATCTTTGAGTTTCCTTACGTTTTGAAGGCTTTTTAATTTAAAATCTGACTAAATTTTTTATTAATGTATCATTTATTATTATTTTATTTTAGAAAATATATATTATTAAAAAATTATATTTATATTATATATAATTTTTTATTATTTAAAATGTAGTTGATTGATTTGGTTCAATTAACTAAAAACAAAATCAATTTTGAATAATTAAAAAAAGGCAATTTTGCCCTTATTTTTTTAGTGTGAAGCAGGAGCATATTAGTCTTTTATATTTGATTCTTAACTGTGGTGATTGATTTGTAATTATTTTGCTAGAAATCAGGAATTTCTTCCTTAAATTTTGGGATTTACATTGGAATATGAAAAGTCAATGTTTTTCTTTTTATTTTCAATTTAGTATGAATCCTAGCCATATTAGAATTATGTGACCTTAATTAGCTATCTTGAAGAACTGAAAAATCCTTCATTTTATGTCCTTGCACGTTTTCTTTGGGAAAATAAAGAAACTAAGAATTGTTTTCCCTTATCTTCTTATTTTGTTTTAATTATAGTTATGATTTAGAATTTAGAAACCTTAATTGGCCTAGGGTTTCTACTATTAGATGTTCTTACCAACCTAGCCTAGTATAAGAAGGAAGAGAATGAGTGGTGAGAGAGTTTTAGAAATGGTGGAGAGAAAATTTACAAACGTTTTGTTTAGAGAATTCGAGTTGAAGTTTTAGAAGTTTAGCATAAGAGGTAAGTTTGTGATTTTTTACTTTGGTTGTTCTTTCATTTAGAAATGTTTTGTTTTAAGAGTTATTAGTTCTTTTTATATTTGCTAGTTCAAGGTAATTTCTTTGTCCCATATAATTGTTAGGATTTAGATTTTAGTAGATATTTATTTTTGTTGATTGATTATTCTTGAATATATGACTCATAAATGCATTAATATGATTATGGATATGTTACATGTCAAATTATGGTTGAGTAATGTTATTTATAATTCATATTAAGGTTGATGATTATTTATGGTGTAACTCTTTTACTGTTTATGCCGATCAAAGCCTATTTTTTACCCCTTTCCGACCTTTAAACGAATTATTTTCAAAACTGCACTTACCTTAGAAACTAGACTTTTCAAAAGACATTCTCCAATTTACGGAATGTCAAAACGTTTTTTTTTTTTGTATTTATTTATGATTTTTCAAAATTGACTCTTCTCATACCTCAAATTGATTCATTTTTCTTAATTTTTGGATCAATAAAAGTTTAGGGTTTTTAATTTTTGGAAACTAAATTTTCATATGTTTCTTTTGATATAAAGATTATTAAAATCAAACTTGTATACTATTTATAGTATTTTCAAAGTTTACAAAGCTATTGGAAACCATGTGATGTGGACAATTTTTTATTTTTGCTTGATTTTATTAAGAGGTCAAATGAACTCTAACTTTGCTGAAATTTTATAGTTTTTTTTTTTCTCTGTATGTGTAGTATTTTACATAAAATAATTTAGTTTGGGTCATATATATTCTGTCTTTAATTGATGTTTGATTTAAGCATGTCTGCTGTGTTTTCAAATTCTATTCAATATAGTGTTAAATGACATATATGAGTTAATGAGCTTTTCTTAGATTAAAAATACTTATGAAGTTTTTATTTTTATTTTAACTAATGATCTGGAAAATTTTGCTAAGATTATTATGATAAGGCTTGTGGGAATTTTTGTGCTAATCATGGTGAACCCATCAAAGATTTCATGTGTGTATTAGGAGTGAACAAAAATTGGCCAGCCTGACGAAACCGACCGGACTGAACTGGACAGTTCAGCTTTCGGGGTAATATATATGTTGAGGTCAGTCGGTTCAATTTTTTCCATGTAGAAAACTGATATAGCCGGTTCAATTCGCGGTTCGTATAAAAATTTCATCGAACCCAACCAAACCGAACCGGTCATTAATACATATCATATATTTTTGCCACCTCATCCCTTCTGATTCCATCATAGCCGTCCATTCAAATATATCTATATCCTACGATTTTGGCCACATCACTCATAGTCTCACTCTCATACACGATTTCTTTTGCTTTTTCTTTTTATTTATTTTTTATTTTATCAAAACACATTAAAAGTTTAAAACCTAGATCTAGACTCTCTCTCTCTCTCTCTCTCCATCTTTTCGTTATCTCTTCCTCCATCTGCAACTTTCATCCATCTCCAAATCGCCGAACGGCACTAAAGCAGCAAAGCCGCCTCAATCCAAATCATCGAACAGTGACCTCTTTCTTTGTCTGAACTCTGAACTTCATCGATGACAATCTGAAGTATGAGCCACCTCCTCTCTCTCTCTCTCATCGACGACGATCACATCTGAGATTAGTCATCTCTTTTTCTTACTCACGAATGGCACAACCTCATCTCACATCAACAAGATCTAACTAATGATCTGTGTTTGTGGCTATGACTTTTTTTTTTAATTATTTCTTTGTCTTTAATATTTTGTTTGTAACTTTGTGATTGATCTGTGTTTATGGCTTTATGATATGATGATCTGTGTGTATGGTTTGTAATTTATTGATTTTTGTTTATTTTTTTTTCATTCTCTTCTTTCTCTATGCTATGATTTGATATTGAAACCGACCGACGAAAACCAAAACCTGCCGAGCATCACCGGTGTAGTTTTGTGTCGGTTATAAATGGTGTTTGGTCGGCTTCGGTTGGCCGCCAAACTAAAACCAACATACTAGGTTCGGTGCAAAAATAGGCCAAAAAACCGGCCGAATCGAGCCCACCCCTAGTGTGTATATATTTCAAATTATTGTCTTATGAAATTATGGATTGTTATGTTCCTTATTACCATAGCTTTTATTTGCTTTAAATAGTGGGTAATTAAGACATGAAGATAATAATAAACTCGAACACAAGACACAAAATTATGGTACCGTGTATAGGTTTGTTGTAGATAGCTGTTGGTGCTTTACACCTAAACTATGACAAGATGTGCACACTATAAAAGGTGTTTTACACTTAACCGTTATGATAAAATGTGTTTTACACTTAACCGTTATGATAAGGCCGTTTTTTTAAATCTAATTATGGAAAATCTAAGCTTATGAATCTTTGCGTTTTATGGTTAAAAAAATCTTAATTGAATAAATATTCTAGTTGTGTTCAAGTTTTTTTATGACTTTATGCATGAGAATGACCTTTATATGTTCATAAATTGAGTTACTTTTGTTATGTATGATGCTAAGTAACCATTGCATGACTTCAATGCTAAGTTTTATTTAGGTTTGTTTATTAAATTATAGGCATATGCGTGTTTACTCTTTATTACTTGAAAGTTTTTGAGTTTATTTGTAAATTCACTCTTCTTATATTGACTTTTTTAAGTAATGGTAATGAATAATATGTGGTGGTTTTGTGGATCACGAGAAGAATCTTAACAGCACATGGAGAACTAATTTATAATATTTTGTTGAGTTTTTTTTTTCTTGTTCTCTAAATAAGTCTTGCTAAAGAGTTAAATTTTTTTAAAATTTTGAGTTTTTAGTTTGCATTAAATACTGCTAAAGAATTTACTACTTTAATAGTGTTTTAAATGCATTAATTATCATTTATAGTTGAGACTTAAATACATTTAGTATATTTTCAAAAATAAAACTTTTGCATTTTTCATAGGTACATGAATGGTAGCCACTTTAGATATACTTGAATTAAGGAGCATAATTAGGATGTGTTATAGATCCAATCTAATAGTTGACTTCAAAATTTAAATCCAATTAAACTAAAATAACCGATCCAAACAAGTTGGATTATATTGAATCGGTTCAAAACCACAAAGATTGATATCTAGATTGTTTATGCATTTTATAAGATTAGCTATTGATTAACTATGTCAAATAATAATGTGTTGTACATGTCAAATAGATTGTTTATATTTACACAATAATGGATAAAAATATTATTAATTTTTTGTTAATTTGACATAGTTTATGATTTCAACTAATAGTTATTGAGGCATTTAAAATAAATTCTATCAAACTAAAATTAAAGCTAGTCCAAATGGATGGACTTTGAATTAGCCCAACATGTAGCTCAGGGGGTTAGACTTTGGACCCGAACTATACTAAAAGTTTAAAATTCGAGCATCATCCAAAACGAAATTGGACAGCTTTGTGCAGATATTGAATTTGGGCATAATTTTTTCAGACATGTTTAATTAGATTTTGAACTGTTTTTACATGTCTATTCATCATCTCTAATATCATAACATTGACTAAACGACCTACTAAATTATTTATATATATTCTTTAGGGAAATTCTTCATAAATTGCTATTGAAGACTATGCATATCTTTCATGTAAGTTAAAATATATTTAGGTACCTAAAATGTATAGTTTTTATTTGAAAAATGATGGATTACCAGTTGCATTTTAAGCAATTACAATTAAATATTTTACTTTCTTTTATTAAAATTTTAATATTAAAAAATAAAACAAATTGAATATTTTTTAATTAAAATTTATCACAAAAACAGTGATTCCACTGTGACAAAGGGTTTAAAAAATTAATTTTATCCAAGAATTTTTTTTTGAATACTANAGCGTCTCCGATTCTAGGAGAAAAGGCGACGCGAGCGTCTCCGATTGTAGGAGAAAAGGCGACGCCAGTGTCTCCGATTGTAGGAGAAAAGGCGACGCCAGCGTCTCCGATTCTAAGAGAACAGGCGACGCCAGCGTCTCCGATTCTAGGAGAAAAGGCGACGCTCGCGTCTCCGATTCTAGGCCAAACGTGCGCGTAAACAATGAGAAACGGAGACACTTGCGTCGCCGATTTGATGAAGATACTGCGACACTTTCGTCGCGAATGTATAACCGTTATCAGCGACACTGAGCGTCGCCTTAATCCTTATTTTACGGCGACGCACTTTAGACGTCGTGAATGTTTTTTTACTTTCGGCGACTCCCCTTTCCGCGACACATGAATTTACGTCGCCGTTTACAACTAGCGACGCTATTTTTGCGTCGCCTATTAGGGTTTTTGGCGTAGTGATATATTAAATTATTTTGTACTACTACTCGTGTAACACTCATAATATTTGAAATTGAATTCTAATTATTATTTAGGGAAATTATCACTTGAGGTCTCTAAACTTTGTCGGGTTTTACAATTTAGTCCAACAATTTTTTTTCTTAGTTTTATCCTCAAATTGAACAAAGTAAATCGCCGTACATCCTTTTCCATATTCCGTTAAAAATCAGCGTTAACTTGCACGTGCAAGTCATGTGAGATCACTTTTGAGGGCTAATTATGTAATTTTCTATCCATTTTAGGATATTGTGTTGACGTGGCACCACTTCGCTCTCTCTCCTCCACGCGTGCATGAGGTTGTCTATGTCGGCATTTGCATCTTCTTCACGTTTTAAACAAAGTTCAGAGCCAGTAAAATTGTACTTTTAGTAAAATTTGGAATCCTGTGGGTTGCAGAGAACTTTTACAACTATAAGAATTTTTATACTTTTTTTAATATTTATTTTTCTCACTGGAAAATACTAGTATGGTAGAGTTTTTGGGACCATATCATAAACCAGGGAAAATCAAATTTTCTATATAGTTGTATCTGTCCTTACTCGCCGACTGCCACAAGGAGTAGATTTGTCCCCACCACGCACAAACACATATACCACAAAGACATATAGAATAACTGCTATATAGAGATAGAGAGTTAGAGATTTTTAAATCTAGAAAGAGAAAGAGAGCTACTCTGTTTGTGTGAATGTTGTGGTATATATTGGTTGTAATAGTATGGATAAAAGCTGTCAATCCTCTGGGGAGTCTAGTATCACAACCAGTAGTAGCAGTAGCAAAGATCAATACCTAAAGCACTTCAACAAGCTTTCTCATAAGATCTCCAAAACCATCATCAAAAAACCAACTTTTGATCCTTCGTCTCTCACCCATCAGAATCAGAACTTCAATCATCACCAGCAGCAGCCTAAGCCGTTATCGCAGCCCCAAGCCGAGCCTCAGTCACCTCCTGTGCTGGCTTTGTAGCAGACCCGGCAACAGAATCTGCAAGCACAACAGCATTAGCCGCCGATCTACAATATCAACAAGTGGCTGCCGGCACATGAGCATTTATCTACGGGATCGGAACTTGAGCCAAAAGCTCAGGGGATCGCTGACGCATGAGAGTTTCTCTACGTCGCCGGTTATTCATCCACCTAAGCCACCGAGCTTTCGTCTCCAGCGTATAAGGCTACCGCCCCTTGTGCACACTAGCAATCGTCCTCCTCAACATCACGCCTCAAACTTTGGCGATGTCAGTCGGCCGGCGACTCCTCTATCGCCTTTGTCATTTTATTTTCGATTGAGCACGCAGCAGCTGAGTCCCTTGTGTCAGCCTACATGCGGTACTTCCAGAACTCAATCTCAGACATCGATCCCAATTAAAAACAATTATCGGGATTCTCACCCCACAGGGCTATGAATTTTGATAAAAGTAGAATTTTACTTCATTTAAGGCTTCAAATTTTGTTTAAAACTTGGAGAAGATGCACGTGTAGAGGAGAGAGAACGAAGTGGTGCCACCTCAACACCATATCATCAAATGGGTAAAAAATTACATAATTAGCTCTAAAAAGTAGTCTCACGTTAACGCTGATTTTTAACGGAATTATAGAATAGTAAGTATGGCAACACACTTTGTTCAGTTTAAAGATAAAACTGAAAATAAAATAAAAGTGTAAGACTAAATTGTAAAACCCGACAAAATTAAAAGACTTCGAGTGATAATTTCTCTATTCTTTATGATAATAGTTACATTATCTTAAGTCATATATTAAAGAAGTTTTGAACAATAAAAAAAAAAAGAAATAATATTTGAATTTATTTAAAATATATTGAATGAATTGTATCATACTTGGCAAAAGAAAATAAATTACATGTTTTTTTTGTTAATATAATTTTTTTAACTGATTACATTATCTCGAATATATTGAATTGTGGATTTTAATTATTATTTAAGATAATATTTTCATCATCCAAAGTTATATAATATATAAACAATTAAGAAAATTAATATTATTTGAGTATGATAAAAGCAAAGGAAAAAACCAAGGAAAGCAGTGTGTAAAAAAAAAAAAAATGAAAAAAGAAAGAAAGTGAAGTTATACAGTGCAAGTTAAACCCAAGACCCCTTTGGGTTAAATTAGTGATGGATGGGACCCACACAATTCTGTACGCTTTAAAGTGCGTATCATTTGAACTGAACTGTACTGATTAGTACAGTTTTGGAAAATGGATAGGGGTTGCCAAACGTGGCCTTACATCACCTTATGGAAAATCTGGTTAGTGATAAAAAATTTCCACCCAGCTAAACATGTATATATAAATTAATTTCTTAACTGTAAATTTTAAAACTTAATTTAAATCAATTTTAATATTTTAAATATTAATACATCTACAGTTTTTATATGTAATTATTATTATATATTTATTTAATTATTATTAAAAATATATTTTAAATTAAAAATATAATAATAATTATATGCGTAAAAAAAATAAAAAAAAATTAATTTAATTTAAATAAGTTATTTTGGGTAAGGTGTGCATAGATAGTGACATATTACATTGAATTAATTGCTCACTCCCCGTACACTTCTACCTGACCTTGCTCTGCTTCTAAGTTCCAACTTACACTCGATACTCTTTCTTGTTCTTGGTTTTTACAATCAATCGTCAATGCACATGACTACACGCTACGATTTACTTCGATAATGAAAATGAAAATGTAAACGAAAGCTCACACATATTCATCATTTACACTGGAAAATTCTGCTTCTTTTGAATACACTACTTTCTCCAAAACCCCACATACCAAAAAAAAGATATACACTTTTTATAATTCTCACCGGTCTCAAAATTTATGATCATCGAAAAACGTTTGGAAGTATTTTTACTTTTAATAGTTTTTTTTTGGTTTAATTACTAAGCAAAGAACTGTATAAAAATTCAACATGTACAGAACCAAAGCCCCAACCTGAATCCAAACTGTTGCTGATTTAAATTAGCTGTAATATAGACTTCCAAACCTGAAATAATAAAAAAAAAATCTAAAGGATAAGATCCTGATTGCTGGAAAAGGGGGAAGAACTTCACTCAAACCCCAGAAAGTGACACTTTAAAGGTTACATCCTTATCAATCATTTCTCCCTATATACTATACACTTTGTTTTTCATATATATATATATATATATTTTTTTTTTCACTCGCTTTCTATAATACAGGTTTGTGACAGTCAAATCCTCAACATGGTGATCAGTCAAATCATTCGCGGAAAAAAACTGTTTAAATTCATGGAAGAGACCAATTCAACCATCCATGATCAGACTCAGAAACGCACTATTTAGGCTCGGACCATTAATTCAAATAAGCTTTTATTAGGCCGTCGAGGTCCTTGAAATGACCTATTGAGACCCAACATAGGCCTACTTGTTCAATAATTGCTCCTTCATCAATTACTATCGTCTTATTTTTTGATCGAAAATTACTATCCTCTTATTGGTTAATGCTTTCCCTCTCATATCGGATGAAAATTATCAAGAAATTCCTGCGTCATTAGCAACTGCACTGCTCATTATGTACATTTTTACACTTTTTTTTTTCTAACTCATTGCAACAAAAACACTTTTAACGTTAAAATTCGTTTACGGACAACAAACCAGATAGAGTTAACACTAATTATTCTAACTCAGAGCATACAAGAGATAATAATACAAACAGTAAGAATCCTAACCAAATTCAAAACATTATTTACCATATAATGGAACCTGTGATTTATAGCTACTGAACTGTAACATGGATGGTTTATGAGTTTAAGTCAGCAAAACTTCCTAAGCTGCGAGCTGAGAATCCTTTTCCCTGTGACATTAAGCAAATAAGAAAACCGTCAGAAGTTCTAACATATGTAATAATCAATTTTAACCAATAAATAGTTACTAGCAAAACCATCATTAAAAATGTCATTCTGGTGATCAATCTCTTCCAAATAAAAACAGCATGAGAACTGGACTATCTAATATAGATATATGAAGGTGCAATAATGACTTCAATGTAACATCAATATCTTCATATATAGCTTACAACAAACTTAGGAGTCATGTTCGATAGTGACCGAATTTCAATCAGCTGATTTTATGTATCAACTTCAGTTATCAATTGGTCAATTTCCAACGATATTGTTAGACATCGACACATGCACATGTGACATGTCCAATGTATGTGTACCCTATATGCATTATCATTGACCCTCCTACACTTTGTCCATAATCTATTTTCAAAAGAAGTTAAGGAACCATGACAAAATGCTAAACTCAATAATGTTCTGTGCACGCTAAAGTTAGATCGAATAAACGTTCTTAAAAAAAATAAAATAAAAATAAAAAAGTCAGATTGAATAATGAATCAAATTGACAGGGCAACGCAACATTTTGCGCGCTCAAGAATGTGACCTATTGATGAAGATCGGCAATTCTGGCAAAGAATGTGCTTGACCGTATGCTTGTGCACCAAAGAGTGCTTATCCGAGATCATTTTCGCTGGAGAATGATCCTTTGAGGCTTGGTTGGCCTTCAGAGTTGATGTTGTTATTGAAATTTCCGTGGCTGTGCTCTTACAGTGCTGCAGAGATCCTGGAATTTAATAAACTATGAAACTGAACTGAATAACATATTAAGATTTCCAAGATCAACTACAAAAAAACCGAGAATCACTAACAACTGTTTCCCATAAATTTAAGTCATTTATACCCTCAAATAAAATTATACTTTCATAATGATTAAGAGACACTTGATGAAATGGGAAATGAAAAGAGAAAGAAATTATAATTTCATAATCATCAAGATGAAATACATATCTGAACAATACAGCTCCTTAGCAGAGGAGATTTCAGAAAGCTCTGAATCTATAGCATTATAAAACAGTTGGTTTTCTAAATTTTCATTAGGTAAATAGTGTGAGCATATTCCAAATCCCACATACATGCTGCTGAACAAGGTCTAGTTTGGCCTATTACAGCTTTATAACCCATAATTTTCAGATTTTATAACAACCATTAGCCGAGTGTATGTGGGACACAAGTTTAAGTATGCATAAATAGGAAGCAATCATGCCTCAAAACTATTTTTTTCTGGACACAAACTTTTTGTGAATATAACTAAAGCTAATTGCTAATTCCAAAAAAATAAAAATAAAAATAAATCTGGTAAGTGGTAACTTTTAACTATAATCCTGGATAGAAATACTCAAACATCTTGCCTATTATAACAGGATGTAATACCTCGCATCGGTTGGTTTCATGTAAAAGTTTCGACTCACAAACTGTCCTAAATTTCAAATTAAAAATGAAGATTAACTTGAATATTTTTACTACTTATGAGGTTTTCAAATCCAACAAATACTTTACATACTTTACCCTGTTCGCTTGTTTGCATGGATATCTATTGGTTCTCTTTGATATCCTCACTCATCGCAAAACTTTCTTATAAATGCAGTCATAAGCATCTAGAACTAGAACAAGTAAATTTTGTGAATGTTCCAAATTTCCTAATGATAAGAGACATTATTCTCAGCAACATCATATCTTGCTTCCTTGTTTACTTGCAGAAAGTTAAAAAAAAAAAAAAATTTCTGTTCATAAACACAAACATATGAAAAATCAACATAAAGAAAAATCAATACTATACATTTTGTCCATTTTCAAAATGATTTAGTGTATAAAAATGATATTAGCAAAGGGGAGCTATACAATCAGATAACAACTTTTGCACTGACACTCAAATAAATTTCATGACGTCTTCATTCTTTTTGCAAACAAAAGCTTCTGTCTTAGTTATGTACACATTGACATGTCCTTTAAAATGTTAGCTTCAACAAGAATAAGAATTTCCAAGGTAAGCTGCCAATTAAGTTTTTCATAAATAGGCTTTAAGAATCATGGCTTGAGTTTGAACTGTTCCCTGATTCTATAAGTTCAACTAAACACCACAAAAAAGTGCATACATGCAGAATACATTATATACATATATAAATTTTGATACACATATGGATAAGTAGCAAATCCCCTGCCAAAGCCTTTCTAAGGAAAGCACATGGTAATAGAATTTTTTAGAAGTCTTGAGAATTTCCTGAAGCTAGACCTAGGGGTCGAATCGACATATTTTGGAAATAACAAATACGATCTAATTAGTAATCGGTTTAATTGTTTTCAATCCGATCCGATCTATACATTAAATCCAATCCAATCTAATTAGTAATTGGGTTTGATTGGTTTGGTTAATCGGTTTGTCTTCAACTTTTATTTAATTTTTTTAGACTTTTTAAAATTTCATTTTTAGTTTTTTTTTTTTTTTTTTATACTTTGAATATTTGATATTTGAGCTATTTGTGCCAAAAAATTGTTGTGCTTAAACTTTGTTTTAAATTTATTTTTTCAAAACCTAACACATAAATGGTTTAAAAAATAACAGGACAAAAAACATATTAAACTAAAAAAAAAGTAGGCGGTTCGGTTTGGATCGGTTTTGTCAGTTTTTTAACATAAAAAACCAAAACGAACCTACTATCAGTTTTGAATTTCAAAACCAATTCAATCCAATTACACTAAAATAACTGATCCAAACAAGTTTAATTAGATTAGATAGGTCGGTTCCATTGGTTTGTCAATTTTTTTGCACACCCCCTAAACCACAATCAATGAAACGTTTTCCTTTTAAATGATTGTCTTTTATAACTCCAATGAGCAAGATAAATATGTCGTAGCATGGGCTTTTAGTTTTTGTATTTTATATATATATATATATATATATATCTAATTGTGTGTTTGCTTACTCCAAATGTTTGTTAGTGTTAATTAATGGTACGGTTTGTTTGTTGGACATCTCAAAGAATCATAAACTTTAAGGAAAGAAAGCACCCAAAAAACAAAAAAGTAGGCGGTTCAGTTTGGATCATTTTGGTTGGTTTTTAAACATAAAAAACCGAACCGAACCTACTATTGGTTTTGAATTTTCAAAACCAATTTAATCTAATTACACTAAAATAACCGATCCAAACAAGTTGGATGAGATTTGATCGGTCGGTTTCATTAGTTAGTCGATTTTTTTGTACACCCACCACAAACAATTGAACATTTTCCTTTTAAATGATTGTCTTTTATAACTCCAATGAGCAAGATAAATATGTCATTTTGTAGCATGGGCTTTTAGTTTTTGTATTATATATATATATATTTTTTCCTATCTAATTGTGTGTTTGCTTACTCCACATGTTTGTTAGTGTTAATTAATAGTAGGTTCTGTTTGTTGGACATCTCAAATAATCATAAACTTTATGGAAAGAAAGGACAAAAAAAAAAGCATCAACACAATTTGAAATTGTATTCATGGTGTTTATGTTTTGTTATTTTCTTTCCTTGGTTTGTAGTTAGTAAAATGCCTAACAAACTCTAACTCCCAACAGCTAACACTCACAAACATTTAAGATGAGCAAATTACACAAAATTAAATAGTAACCTTAAAAACAAAAACAAAAAACAAAAAACACAACCACGTTTGCAAACAACACCTAAATATCTTATAACACATTTTAAGTAGGAGGCATATGTCGCAAATACCAAATTATGTTTGATCCATAACTTTAATACTAGCTGCAAGTCTACAAAGGTTCTAGTAAGGTAAAAAGCTGGTAAATAGTCTGCTCAAACATCTCAAGCAAGTACCGCATAATCAATACTTGCAATCTTAAGGAGTATGGAGATGTAAATTTAAGCGTTAGGCTCTCCTTACTAAAAGAGAATTGGCAAAATCCGGCATTGGAAACATGGAAAAGTTTGCACCTGAAACACTTCTCATAACAAATATTTTATTCAACTTCACTAAAATATATGAAGTATGGACCATCACACACGCACACGCACACACACACACACACGTTTTAAAGGTAACCAATTATACCCTGAAATTTAACCTTCTACGCAATGTACACTTGAGCATAAATCTTGGGTATGTTCCAATTTCCAATCTGTATTTACTTTCCTCAAGTATTTGTTTGATTATCTGACATCTCTAAGACATTATAACATATATATTAAGCAAATTCTCATGTTTTCAAATCCAATTAAGGAATCCAAAATCATAGTCAATTGCTAACCAAGAAACTATGAGGAATTTCCTCACCTAGAGCAAAAAGGGAACAAATTCCAACAGAATGGAAGAAATCCTGGATCAACCACATGAATAATGGTGCAAAAAGAACCAAGAGACAGTAGAGAAAGCATTGATACCATTTGAGTGATCTCTGACAGATTGAGGTATTTGAGGAGGTAAAACCAAGGAAGCATACATGTAAGAATCAGACTTGAGATATTCCTCTACCATTTTGAGAAACCTCTTATTACTTTTTTCTTTAGCGGACTGTTTTAGTTTCACTGCTATAAGAACAAAAAAGGACTACCATATTCAATCATAGAGTAAACCCCAATAAAAAGAACAAAAGAATATATATATATATAAACAAAGCAAATTAGGAGAAGAACCGAGATGGGAAAAATTAACCTGAGGCAGAAGAAAGAGCAGAGTTGGGCGAGGAAGAAATGAGAGGAGCAAAGAAGTAATTGTCAGATTTGAGATAGTCCAACACTTTGTTAAGCAGCTTCTTTTTGTTTGTCTTAGTGGGTCTTTTCTCTTGCACTCCAAGAAACACATTCTTGTTCTTCTTCTCCATATTTGGTCTTTGATTTGGAACAGAAAAAAGACTGAAGTTGGCAAGGAAAATAAGGGATATGGGATTGAGAGGAATGTTTTGGTATGAAACATTTTGGGTGTCGTGGCGGTTGGGACGGTTGCAAGGACAAGTGTCTCATGGAGACAGCCTTTGCATGTTACGCTTTGGCTTTTGAATCCAAGAAAGTGCGACAAGTGGCAACACAGGAACACCATTAACCGCCACCAGTGTGATAGCTTCCAATATATAATATAAACAACTAAGTTCCTATCAAATATAATGATTTTTTAGAGTATTATATTCATTAAATAATTTTAAAAGTTGAAATTTGAAATTATATTTATTGTTATCTAGATTTTTAAAGAGTTGATTTTGTCCAAATTTTTTTTGTCACTATATTATAAAATTTATATTTAGCTACTAATTGAATTTAAATTTTAATCATTTTAATGGATCTGATGTGAAATTAATTATTAATTTTCTTCTTATATATATATTTTTCTCTATATATATATTTTAATTGTGCCTATAAATACAATAGTCATTTTTTTTTATTTCAAATTAAAAAAGAAAATTTTTGTAGCCATGAATGTTTAAACTTTTAATTGGATGTACTCTCAAAAACTTTATTATTAGATCAGACCTACGAATACACAATAATAATAATAATAATTTTCACCCCTCATTCTCTTTGTCTCCCCTATACTCTTTTTGTCTGTCATCGATTGCTGCTGATTGTTGCCGGCAATGGCTCGGGTTAAACAAACTGTTTGCAAAGAAAAGCTAAATGCCAGCTATGAAAGAAAAGAAAACAATTGCCGTTGGTAAAGAAAAGTGAAAAAATCAATGAGAAGAAAAATGCAATCCGAAAGAAGAGGAAGGCCTGTGACTAACAAACATTGGCCATGGACGACCATTGACCCGGGCTCGAATTGAATATGAGGAAACCAAGTAGCAATTTGAGCAGCAACTCAAGGTTAGTTCTTCTAATTTTTTTCTAGTCATTTTCGTGTTCTAGTTTGCTTAGATCGTGTTGTAATTTTCATGTTGAATATGTTATAACGTAAAAAAACCAATGCAAATGGATTTTGTAGATATTGACTAGAAATTGCATTTGGGTGTTTTAGGGGAGGGGTATATTTTTTTTGGATATGTACCTAAAATCCTATTCAAAAATCATCATCATCAATCATTTTCTTCATTAATATGTTGATATTTATTATATCGTTTTTATGTAGTGGGGATTACAGCATGTTCGTGTTGAGATAGATTGATAACAAATCTGTTGGACTACCATTGACGATTGAGCAAAAATATATAATGTTCATGGAGAAAAAGTATGATTGCAGATTTGTATGATAAAAACTTTAGTTTAGGCAACCAAAAATTCAACAGTTGCACGTAATTGTATGATATAAACTTTTTTTGTAAGTTATTTTGGTAAACTTTAGCGCATCTAAGAAACTTCAAAATGCATCTATAAGTAGACTCAAAAGTATATAAACTATCTGAAACTGTAACTATTAATATTTAGTTTTCCTTTTTTAATATTTAGTTCTTTATAAAATTCATACCATTTATTTTGTTTAGGAAAAAATATTCACCCCACCTGGAGGTAGGGGGCCCCAACCAAGTGGGGCAGAGTACATGGCATATGTTATTCTATCATCTATCCCTACAACGTCAAGCGGGGTCCCCTATATGTGGACGAGATAATATAGAGGCGGGATATTATTTGACACTGTAACTATTAATTTAATTGCATGCATGCCAACACCTTTCATGATAAAAAATTAATATTGCAACAAATATATTACCCTGACTAAAAATATACTATCTATGGAATCAAATCCATTTTACTACAATTGAAACAATTTAAAAATAATAAATAATGTTGAATAATAATAAATAATATACCACCCCAACTAAAAATATGTTGCAACAAATAAAGTGTTCACCCCGCCACCAAGTAGGGAGACCCGCCCAATCGAGGTGGGGTCATAGGCAGAAAAATTATTTTTCTCTGCCTAGTACTCTGACTCCATTGGGCAGGCCCCCTACTTTGTGGTGGGGTCAACACTTTATTTGTTTCAGTTAAATATTTCACCTCATTTTATATAGTTCTTATGTATGCCTCGTTTGGTGGGCTGGGTACTTTGTCTTCAACTTCGAGCTAACATTGTTTAGAAAATGTTTTTCTTTGATTTTTTCATTGTAATAAATTTTAAAATACACGTACTGAAGCATAAAACTAATATATATGACTTTAGCAATGATTGTACCGAAAGAAATGTAAATTACTTTAGCAATGATTGTAACTAAATAAATGCAAATTACTTTTGTTAATATTGAAGATGCAATGCAATTGGTTTTCTTTATACCTAAAATATTTTGAGAATGAAGTTCTAAATAAACTAAATGGTGTTTGAAATACAAAGATAATAAAGATGGAGATTTTAAAATACAAGTTTATTTTCGAATAGAGCACCAAAACAAGTTTATTTACAAAGATAATGGTTATCTTTGGTGAAAAACACAAAAACAGAACACCAGTAAAATTGAAGTAATGAGAATCGGGTTGGTGGAATGATTAATTGATTGAGAATATATTTTTGGTAATTTTTTTTGGATAAATTAATGATATATGGACATTAATAAGTTTTTATTAAAAATGAGCATATTTCATTATTTTTCTTTCAGCATTAGCATCTCTCCAAATTTCCCTAAAACCAATATTATTTTGAAAGTCTTTTGTATGGATGGCCACGTAGCATTTAAAATAATAATATATGTTTATTCTTTTTATAAATATGATTTATTCTCACCCATTTACTTTTTATACTAGTTCCTTACCAAAATTATTCCTCTCCTTTTCTACCATATATGATAGAGTTCCAAGCATTGGTGCCCACAGTCTTCATTTCTTTTCTCTACTCACTGTCACTCGTTCTTTTCAAACTTCATTCCCCCATTGACATGGTCTATTTCCAATAATATCATATTTTAAAGCAAAACACAAAACCCAAAACCAAAATCTCTTTCATTTTTTTAGATTTTTTTCATAAACTCAAATATTTGTTGTTGAAAGAGAGAAGATAAGGAAAGCAAAAGGCCAAGCAATATACAGAGGTTGAGAGACTGAAAAGGAAACTGAAAACAAAGCAATGAAAATGCTGCAAGCCTGCAAGGTGTATATAAATTTGGACTTTACGAATCTTTCAAAGACTACGAAATAACTCATTTTGGACTCTAATTTCACAAACATAAAAAACAACTCCAAGATCTACAGAAGCAATTTACATTTTTTTTGTTACATTCACATTAAATATGTATAAATTTATATATGTACGTTATTTGTTTATTTTAAAATTTATCCGAATGAAAAAAAAAATTAAAAAAAATGAAGAAAAATCATAAAAAAATAAAATTGTATTAGTCCAAAGTTAAAGAAAACACAATTCACCTTAATTTATTAAAACGCCTTCCGAAGAAAATGTTAATCAACAGGCCCCTTTGGAGGGTTGTGTTAGTCAACACGCACTTCCGGTGGAGATGTTTATCAACAAGTTCTTATGGAGGAGAGTGTCAATCAACAAGCCTATCTCTCACTAAAATGCCCTTCCGGATAGATGTTTTGTTGAGGGGGAGGTGTGTCTTCTTCAAACTTGGATTGACACAATTTTTTTCAAATTTTCTTCATTTTTTTTCAATTTTTTTCATTTATATACATCTTTAATATGAATGTAACAAAAAAAAAAAAAAAAAGTAATGGCTCGGTAGATTTTGAAATTGCATTTGATGTTTGTGAAGTTAGAATCGAAAATTAATTATTTTAATAGTCTTTGAAATATTTTACGAGATAGACCAAATTTATATACCTTGCAATGGAGGAATGAGGTTTCAGAAGATGAGTGATAGAGGAAATGAGGTGGAAAATGGAAGAAGAATGTGAGCACACCAATGTTTAAAACTCCATCATTCAAGGGAGAAAAGGAGAAGGGTAATTTTGGTAAAGAACTGATTAAAGAAGTGGACAAGACTACAGTAAAACCCCTCAAAAGGATTGAATTCAATAAAACATTCTAAAATGTTACTTTATTTGGACAAATATTACTCCATTATAGACAATTGTTATTCATCTATAATGAAGTAACATTGTAAATCCATAATAAAGTAACATTTGTCCATAATAGAGTAATATTGTCCATAATAAAGTAACATTTTAGAGGGTTTTATTGAATTCAACCCTTTTAAGGGGTTTTATTGTAGAATTCTCCTAAAAAAGTAAAGAGGCTGGGAATGAATCATGTTTTTAAAATGCATGGACATAAATAGTTGTTTGAATTGCTGTGTTGGTATCCCTACAAAAAATCCATATCTTGGGCATAATCTTCTCTCCTCTGAGTATACAAATGAAGGACATTTTTTTAAGCAAAAAAATTACACTACGCCAAAAACTTTAATCGGTGACACTAAATGCGCGACGAAGCAAAAAATTTGTGTCGCGAGAAACTAACGGCGACACAAACATAGTGCGTCGCCTTTATTTGAACAAAATAGCGACGCGGCCACGTCACTAAAATGTGCGTGAAATCAGCTATCGCGACGTGCGATCGAAAACCGTCGCGAAAAATGTGGCATGAAGCATATTCGGCGACACAAATTCGTCAAGTGTCGCGAAAAATAAGCGCGCCAAATACATTTCGCGACAGGCATTCCGCAAGTGGCGTCGAAAATCTGAGCGCCAAATACATTTGCGACGGGCATTAGTAAAGCGTCGCGGAAAATATACGCGGCAATCACATTCAGCGACGCCCATTGGAGCAGGTGTAGCGAAATAGTTGAGCGCCAACACATACCACATACAATTATTTCACAATACCAAAATAATCAATTCACACCTACCATTCTCTATCTATAAATACGTATCAATATTATGAAAGAAAATAATCTATTACTGTAAAGGAAACAATCATCAGAAAAAAAAAAATTCATACATATGCATAAATATTCTTACTTTTTTTTTTCTTCGATTTAGCTGAAACTATTTCAAAATATATGGAAATGTCAAAAAAGTTTTGACCAGCTCTCCTTTTATATGATCGACCAGCTACAAATCGTCGATCCATACGCTTCACGTACTTCACTTTCATACATATTAAAGGTTTCATTCTATCTTGTAATCAACGCATCTATTATTGTAAAAGAAATATATAGGAAAAAAAAACACTTAATGGAGACTCTAGCGTCGCCTATACTTCAAATTGGCGACGCTAGCGTCGCCCATAACTTCAAAAGGGCGACGCTAGCGTAGCCCATAGCTCTCACATTAACTTTCGCTACCGTATTTAATTCC
>QANX01000283.1:0-45767 GCA_003254975.1 Ochetophila trinervis
TAGTAAATGATAACTTGAATGCAAAATTGTTTTTTTTTATTTCTAATGGATGATGACTAGTTTTCATTGCTCTGTTTTCATTGTTTAAATATTTTAATGGCTTTCAAGCTTGAAATTCAACTCCCAAAACTTCAAAAGAAACAAAAAGACAAAAGGAAAAGAGTGACTTTGTTTATGGTTTTTTTAATTATTTTTGTCTGTTTCCAAAAAAGTTTCTTAGTTGTGTATTATTATGGAATGCTGGTAGTGTTTTGGTGAATGGAATGCTAGTAATGTTGATGAAGGCAAAACGTATAGACTAATTCATTAGTATGAAAATTATGTTTTGTAAGATTAAGTGGGTTGGTGTTTTATGGGTCTGCTGAAATTATTTATCATTGTTTATGTTTTGTAAGTTTACACCAGATTGATGGTATGTAGAGTGTTTGTTATGGCAAAATATTATATTGTGTGGTGGTCCTACATTATCTGCAATGGAATTTGTGATATCTGCAATGAGTTTTGACAGTTGAATTTAGAAACAATATTTATATAGATATATATGTATATATATTGTTCTTTTTCTTTTTCTGGTGGTCTACTAGTATATTTACACAGTGGACATTTGAGATTGTCTTCCAAGAACCTTTAGAGAAAAAAAGAAAATTAAAAAAGAAAATAAAATAAAATTGAGAGAGAGAAGGAAAATTATCATTTCAAATGTAATAATTCAGGTAAATAAAATGAATACAATATAAGATAATAATAAAAAACAACTTAGAAAAACCAGTTTCATCATCATAGTCTAATGAGTAATCAGGCAATTTTTAGCATTGTTTAATGGCCTATTTATGATACATATCCTACCGGATTTTTTAAAAAATTGCATAAAAGCAACAAAAGAAAGTACACCCAACTTGGCAACTTCTAACAAAGAAAGAATGGTAAAGATGAGAAAAAGACAAATTTGCCTCTGTATTAATATTATGGGCATGACATGTGCAAGGCATATGGGAAGATAACAGAATTATTTAACAGATTTTAACAGCAAAGACGTTCTGACAACATTTAAAATTAACAGAGAGAATAGTTGCCAATTTAAAAAATTGAAGGGTAAATTATCACATACATTACAAATTAAGAGGCAACCGTGCAAATTAGCCTTCTTTTTATATGCACAAAAAATGTCACAAATTTATATAATCAGTTTATGCAATTTATTATTATTATTATATATTCTAGAAATACTCTTTCTTTCCTTTTTATTTTTATTCTTTTTTAAATGGGAACTAATGAATTTTGAGTCTTTTGATAATGAATGCTTCAACTTTCAAGACTTTTTCATTAATTCATCCCAATTGCCTAAACTCAGACTATACATTGTAGAAAAGAAATTACATTGCATATTCGTATAAAAAATATAATTAATTCGGACATCATAAAGATCTTTTGTATAAGTTCAAATTAAGTAGAAATAATTAAAATCAATTTGGTTCATTCCTCAATTTATATATTTTTCCCAAACCTCAGTCAAAAAAGCAGAAGGTAATTTTTAGTTAAGTAACAAAATCAGGAAAAAAAAATCTAGACACCATAGTGTTAACACGAGATGAGTTTTATATATTTCCATATATATACGTATTAGAATATGTCATTAGGACCACACAAATTATAATCTCAACGTCAACATCGGCAGTGACTACACATTTTCATCAACCAAGTAACTGCGTCTATCTNACCAAGGCGATTAGAGACCCTGCTCAATAAGATAATCGCCGAGCCTTTCAACAATCATGTTACACTGCCCAGGTGTCATTGGTTCATCATAGATACCGATTAACAGAGCTTGAGTAGTCTTTTTAACAGTAACACCACCAGGACCCTAAAATTAAAGTGAAAAGTGGGAATATAAGAGATCAGCATACGGTAAAATAAAATTTCTACAAACCCCATCACCCCCATGCAGTCCATTTTTAAGGTAGTGGCGGGCTTAACTCTTACTGGCAAATTTAGTTGCACTGTCAAACAGTCAACAGGAGTTAAAAGATATTGAGACTCACTCATCCCCTGTTATCTAACTGAGTCATTGCAACCGGAAGAAAAGGAAAGAAGAAAAAGGAACTACGTATTTATCAGTGGAAAACCACTCCAAGGTGCTGACAATGGAAAAGGTTTTGGCCATAGGTGAGGTGTTAGATGTTCAAGCTTCTCATTGGATCTAGGAAGATACTGTCATTACTTCACTCTAAGTAAACTAACCATAGATTTTCAAACATGTGTATGTATGTATGTGTAAAATGCTCTATTTATAGTTTAGATTAAGGAAAACATGAAAGTTCATACTTATCCAAAGAAGTAAAAAGATTGAATTTGTGCTTATCACCTTCTTCCCTCGAATGACAGCTCCTGGCTCCCCTTGTATCACCATATATTTTGTTCCACCAAGGTACAAGCCAGTTGGTGCAAGTGATCCAGGTTCATTAAAGTCATTCACAATGGCAGTTATTTCCTCAGGCTTGAACTAAATCAATATTCACATCAAAACAATAAGCAAGTTTCAAATTCAAAAAGAAACAAATAACTACTAAATATTTGAATCAAGGATGTTTAAGGTGTAAACACATATTTGCAACCATAAAAGATGCATCAAAAACTAGCAAAAAGAAAGGAAAGAACTTTGCTAAATACAAAATCATGTTGTATTAAGATAAATAGCGTAGCTGGAGCAAAGATTGTATCTCCAACAACAAACACGTCCTATAATAGGAAATATTCAAGTCAAGGGAAATGAAACTGCTAAGGAAAACCCTGATTCTATGCAATATATAAATGATTCCCCTCCCCCCCTCATTCTTTCTAGAGACTTAATTAATTCCATAGTAGAAATCTTGGTTGTGACATTTCAGATAATTTATTATTGCAAGTAACGTTTCTTCTGCAACGATGCTTTCATTCTTTGACAACATTGTGTACCCAAAGAAGGGCTGTGCATTCCCTGTCACTGCATGTATGAGTATGAGTTTAAGGCTTTGAGCTATCAGCTATACTAAAAAAAAAATAATGAAATGACATAATTAACTAATAATCGAAGGTCCCATTTGGTATGTCAAAAAACAAAAGCTCCTAGTTTGTAATTAAACATTTCCCCTACTAAACTCTCTCAAATTTATCTATAAAAGGGTTGAAGTTAATTTTTTCCACAATAACCCAAAAGAAAGAATATAAATATACATATACATATACATATACATATACATATACATATACATATACATATACATATACATATACATATACATATACATATACATACATCAAAACCCAAAATGATATAAGAATTCAAATCCAATCCCAACTTACATCATATCCAGTTGTCATTAACCAAGTAATCAACATTCCACATTCCAGAGAGACAATATGTTAAATCAATCTCTCCCTCCCTCCCCCATCTTGCTAAAAAAGAAATCCAACAACAAAGAACAAATCGGTAATGACAAAGACAAATACACCTCCTTCACCGAGCACCAGATCCAAACAGCCATGAATCACAAAGACATGCACAAAACACAAAAAGAAACCGTACTCCATCACCCAACTCAGCATGAAATTCAAACCAAAAAAAGGTAACAGTAATCAGATCGCAAATCAGACACAAACCCATGAATGAATACACCAGTACAACCGAAATACACCATGAAATGGGAAAAAGAAAGAAAAACCTGGGGGAAAGTGGGGCTCTGAGCCCAAACGTTGCCGTCCTGGCCGATGATGGCGGCGGCAGAGAGATGATTGCCTTCGATATCGCACATCAGATGGTCGTCAACGTAAGTTTGCCACGACATCTTGCTGTTTCTGTTGCTGTTGAGATGAGATTCAGTGAGGTTTTTCTCTGCGCTGCGTGAGTTTTTCGGGTTTTGGTTTTCGATTTTATTGAGAGAGATATCGGTGGGTTTTGTCTGCTGAGGAAAAACGCTTTTATTTGGTTTTTCTATCTTTGCGATTCTTCTACCTAAGCATACAGGAGCGTTGAAACCACGGTGCCTTAATCCTCTTTTCTTTTTCTTTTTTTCAAAAATATTTCCTCTTTTAGCTGTATTCGGAACTAATTTACTGAAACACCCCTGTCGGGACCGCAAATTTCGCTTCTTGATAGGTGCCCTTTTTAATTGCATGAATTGTTTTTTTGAATTTTATTAATTATTCACAAAAAAATATATATCTTTTAAATTTTATTTTATTTTTTAATTTTTTTATATGTAGCTATCGGCCTATTTTTAGATAAAGGATGTCTAAAATTAAGAATCTAAGTTCGAATGCTCCTTGTTCAGAACCATGTCTAATGGTTTTATAAATTTTTATGCATGTGGTGTAGAAGTTAGAAGAGTTTACTATATATGTGACAGAAAAGTTATATTTTCTTTTGCCACATCAGTTAGTTTAACAGGTTTTGAACAGATTAATTGGAGTTTTTTTTTTCATAAATAGCCATCTGCAATTTTAATTTGGTAAAAAAAATTTGATAATTTATAAAGCCTTTGAAAATGTTTTAAATATTAAAAAAAATAAAAAAGACTACTTACTGAGATATTTGGCTCTCTAAGTGCTTTCCTCTAATTGTGAATGTTTATCTATGTGTATAAAAATTAATAATATTGATATAAAAGTGGCATAATGTATAGCCAATTCAAAAATTATTTTTTAATAATATTGTGCAAAAAAACTATTGGTGATGATTAATTAATTACAAATTTATTAACCTTTGTTTTTAGAAAAATATTAAATTTTTAAAAAAAAAATTTGCTTTTAAAAAAATTTCAGAGCATCCCTACTAGTAAATCTAAACTATTGTTTTTTTTGGTGAATTTTTTTTTTTGGTGAATTAAATCTAAACTATTGTTTATGTATTGTTGAAATTTAAATGGCATAAATGTTCAACCAAATTAAAAATATTTTCAAATAGTAATGTATATAAAAATTAATAATTAATATATTTTATTAATTTAAAAAAAATTAACTTTATAAGAAAATATTAGTTTTTTTACATAACTTCGCACAAAAGGGCTATTAGTTAATTCTATATCTATTAATTTTTTTAAAAAAAATTAACTTCTTAAGAAAAAAATTTGGTTTTAGAAAACCTACACTGTTTNATAACAAATTTTTGAAGATGAACTCACTCTGGCCATTAATATTTCATTTGTTTTCATTTCATTTAACACATCACTTTCGTCTCAAAGTTGATAAACACTAAGTATTAAAGTTGCAAAATTAATTTCGTATAGTACTGTAGCAAGGTTTCAAATTTGGAAAGAAGGATCACGCCAAACAAACATATAGAACGAATTAATTAATCACATCTTAATGTTCGTTTGGTAATATATATATATATATATATTTGGTTTTTGATTGTTAAATTTTCATAAGTTTTATTTTACTTGTATAAAAATGGTTTGTGCTTTTGATATAGGCTTCCCACCTAAGTACAAGCTTAAAAAAACTAGCTCTGAAAGAGAGAAAAAAAAAATAGCAAATTGAAAACTATTTCCATTTTTTTATAAAATGAGGTTTATTTTGATAAACTTTTTTCTTTTTCGAAAAAAAAAAAAAACATAAATACTATCAATGGAGAGGTTAATTAATGATCATTAGTAATTCATCCCCATGCACATCTTTAATACTTCAGCCCTCATCAGATTCTAGAAAAGAACTAAATTCATGATTATTCCAGCTCAAATAAATAAACTCGGAAAACATATTTAACAAAACTTCTATGTAGTCGAAAACTTTTTTATTTATTTGCAAAATTAATTGTCATTTTTTCAAGAGATAATATGAACACACACTTGCAATTCTTTCAAGAAAAAAAGTTGTAACGCCATTGACATCATCTGCTTCCTAGTACAAACAAAGCACAAAAAGAGGCATCACATGTATACAAAAGCTGTTGAACCCTTTTTCCATTTCTGGTAGCTAAATGACATTGTTTTTGACGATAAACAACACTAAAAATCCAAAACCTTTTGTAACAATAACCCAATCACCATTTTTGGACATATTTGTCATTGTCAACTATAAATAGTACCCCTCAATATCCCTTCCCTCCAAAACCACGAACAAAATCACAAGCTATAACCTAAAGTACCAATATTAAACATGAAGAGTGTTTTGGGTGTGGCAATTGTGGGTTTAGTCATGGTGGCTTCCATGGTCGAACCAGGGCGAGCCATTCCGTGCACCCAAGTAAACTCGTTCCTCGCACCCTGTATTTCATACCTCACCAATGGAGGCTCACCAACACAAGAATGTTGCACTGGAGTCTCCAACCTCCAAAAGAACACTCCCACTGTCACTGATAGACAAGGAGCTTGCCAATGTATCAAGGATGCTGCTTCTCGTCTACCCAAGATTGATGAAGCTGCTGCTTCCAATCTCCCTCTTGTTTGTAAGGTCCAGATCAATGTTCCCATCTCTAAGAACACCAATTGCAACGAGTAAGTTTTTTATTCCTATTCATTTCAAGTTTCCAAAGTACATAATCCAATTCTTATAAGTTCGAATTTATAACACCTACAGTACTGGATTGTAGTTTAATATAGCTGTTAGTATTGTTAATTTTCAAAATGCAATAGTTTTGGTTTAATACAATTTATTTGTTTTCAACAGATTTTGACTTTTTAATTTCTTTGGGCAGTGTGAAATGAAATAGAAGGAAATGGAGCAAAGAATAAAGAGAGGAGATGATATGGTGCATGCTATCTCCTTAGCGCCTACGTTTTATGTAGCTTGGAGTGCCTTTTCAGTATTATCTATATCATATATTTGGTGTCGATTCACCTACTTTGTTCATCATTTGGATTTAATTAAATAAAATCTTCTTATATTATATATTTACTTGGTTTTGTTAACTTCCTCTTCAAATTAAACTTGTTGCAGAAATTTTGGATTCATTGATTTTTCAGCACCCAATCTCTCTGCTTTGTGTTTTAAGTTTATGTTCTTTTTGCTAATAGAGTTCTGTTTTATTCTCATTAATTTCTCTGCCAATAGTTTTGATAAATGAACTATATATAACTCCAAATTAACTACTCTAGCTACAAGTCAATTTCAACCATTAATCTTTTAGTAGTAACGTTCCAAGTGTTTTATAGGGAACAATCTAGTGGAAAAACTAATTCTTTTTAGACTGAAATCCGATTCGAATCCCCACCCAATGTCCAGAAAAAGAAAGAAAGAATCTTTTAAGAGAGACAACTTTTTATAACACCCAACTTTTGTACCCATAAAACTTATGCAAAATTTGCAGGTGCAAAGGAAAATACCAGAAGCTCAATTTCCATCACATTTCAAAGAAACGTCTGTCATATTTTTTGTCACTGAAAATGAAAAGGTGCCAGTGGCAAAGTAATATTGCAACCAAATTAAGATTAAGATTAAGATTTGTTGTAATGGTATATGGTTATTTTCCAAGAAAATTAAGTTTTACTTGTCTTTGAAATTAAAAAAAAGAAAGAGAAATTTATACCATCTAAAGCTAATGGGCAGTAAACGAATGCTGTTAGGGTCCAATAATTGCTTCATACATTCTTCATGTCGATCTCTCTGTTCTTCATTGTCTCTCCAAAAGCATTGAATCAAAACAGACCCCCAAAAAAGAAAAAGAAAAAAAAAAGTAATTATTACACGTACGAATAAATACTTGGGTTGAGGAATTAATTAGTATTTTTAATTTCTATGAATTTGTTTTTTAAACAATTTCTACATAATTACATATCAATGACTTTGTCTTTCATCTCGTCCAATTTCCTGACAATTTATTTAATTACTAATTATGTATATGACCTATTTTTTTCTTTTTTGTTTTATTTTTCTAATTTTTTTAATAATTAAATACCATAAGTTGCATCATGAGTGGTGTGGTATCACTTTCACTCTTAGATTTGCATGACATATATTTATAATTTTATTTATTTGATTTTTTGAACAATTAAATTTTTATTATTTTATATTTTTTTTAATGCAATAAATTTATGTTACCAAAGGTCCAAAACCACTACTCAGAAATCAGTGAGTATTTTTATTTTATTCCCAAAAAAAAAACTAGAATTTTATACATATGAAACTATCGTCAAATCAAGATGATATAATTCTTTTACTATCCAGACTTATTCCTTTTAAATATTAAAATTTTAAAATTAATGGTTAAAATTTTAAAATGAATTTATAGTTCATCAAGTTTGTATGCCATTCATTTTTTCAAAATAAAATTTTAGTATAGCATTAAATCGATATTGGACCATTAATTTATTTTTAAATCATAATATTTAAAGTTATCAAATAGACAATAAAAGAAAATCTGATGATAAAACTACAATGTTAATCTCATGAAAAAAGAGGACCGCCCTTATTTGATAGTATTATAGGCATCAAGGCACAAAGCTCTGCGCCATGCTGCATAAAATCACGAGGCCATCCAATGCAATAACAAAACATATCAAAATTCAAATTTTAACTCCATAAACCATAAATGTAAAAATTGAACTTACTTTTTAGTTATTATTTTCGATGATGAATATATTGTACTTTAACATTATCATGATGATTTATGTATTTTTACTTTTTGGTCGAAAGTTTATGTATTTTTGCTTGATCCAACATTGTAACTACATTTCTCTCAAATTTTTTTCAAGGGTAATATTTTTAACAAAAGAAAAAAAATGACAAATGAGTTTCATTTTTTATAAGAATAATAAAGAAAAGAAAAAGACAATTAGCGCGTAAGAAAAGGAAAAAAAAGTATAAGTTTGGATAATTACAGGAGTAGGGTAGATAATAAAAGCGAAAATTTAGGGCAAAAAAGATGTCCTAGATTCTAATAGAAGCTTTTTATCTTTTGGTTATATAGTAGAGGAAGCTTTTTTTTTTTGGAATAAAAAAGGACCTACCTGTAGTGGGATCATAGATCCAGGAGGTATTTAGTAAGTGGACCGACTAAAGCGTCTTTTTAACTCGATAGGAGTCCGCGATTGGAGTCCGTGTCGCTAAAATCTTCCTCCCCCTCGTGCGGTAGCAGCGGAGAAGAGCACTTGAGTCCAAATGGGACTACCAAGACTCGAACTTCAACTTCCGTACTCGCAGATATGAAAATTCAGCTGGCTCCTACCACTAGGCTACACTTTCAAGTGCAAGTTATTGATCTTATTTATTTAAAAAAATTAATTAATTTAATTTTAATTTTTTTATTGATGATTCTGACAGCCATCCCTAAGAAGAAAACCCCACACCTCAGCCTTTTCTCTCCATCTCTTTCTAAAATATATATATATATATATATATTAAATAAAAAAAAAGGCCAACCCTGCAATAATTACCACTCTATTAATTGGCGGTAGACCAAACAGCCCCTTCAACGAAGACCAATAAAATCTCTCTCTCTCTCTTACACACACACGCGCGCACACACACACACACACACACTCACTCTTTCAGCTCAGCTCTGCAAGCCTTTCCATTACCATTACCATAGCAGTCAAATTCCCAAAACCCACAAAGGCCACCTTCCAAAAATGTCACTTTCTTTTCACTGAGCTAAGCGTCACTTGTTTTACTCTCTCAAATTTGCTTCTGCAGCTATTGTTCCTTGGTAAAGGGTTCAGTATTTGAGATCTGGGATTCTAGGGTTTCTGTTGAAGCTTTGGAGTGAATATTTGGGGTTTTGGAGCTTCAAATTGGGACTTTCTATTTTTGAAGGGGAAAGTTTGCTTTTAGGGTTTGAATGTGGTTTGTTTCTTGATGGTATTAGGGTTGGGTTGAAGAGGATCTAGTTCGTATGAGGGTTAGAGAGGTTGTTTTCTGTATTGGTACTGGTTTTGGATGATATTCTTGGAGGGTGTAGCTGATATTTCTGGTTCTTGAGCTGGGGGGGTGGGTGGGTCGGCTTGCTTTCGACTTCTTTTGATGGTACGGAGAGGAAGGGTGAATAATGGACGGTGTGATTTTGATCAATGTGCTTTGAGTAGTAGGCAGAGGTTTTTTTTTACTTCGAATCTTTGGTGTGGAGTTGATTTGTTGAGCTCAGGCGGGTTTCAGTAGCTGTTGAAACTAGTTTGTTTATTATTATTATTTTTAAGAATGAGACTCTCGTCTTCGTCGTCCTCGTCGGGATTTAATCATCAGCCTCAGGAAGGTAAGGACTTCGTTGTCCCACATTTGATCCAACTTTGACTTAAAGTGTTATTTTAGGAGACGGATTTGGTAGTTTATTTGCGTACCTGTAAAGCAATTTTATCCTTTAATTGCGCATGTCTGCATGCGTTTAGTGATGCATCATTGAAAGCTTTCGTTGTTAAGGTGATTAAACTTTCATTCTGCACATCCATTTCTTTTTTGAGTTGTGGTTTTATATGTGCTCAGGGAATTTGTTTAAGGTAATTGAAGTGATATTTTAGGCAACTGCTATGCATGCACGCACGTGTGTTTGATGATTGAACCCATTTTCTGTTTTAATGATTACCATCTTGTGTTCCTGTTTTCGTGTTGAAGGTTTATACTAAATGGATTGGTAACTTTGATAGTTGATCTTGGAGTGTAAATATTCCAGGCATTTATTATTACACTTTGCTTTGTGGCTTGAACTTTATTAATGAGTTGTATCTCCAATTGATGAATACAAGTTTGATGCTGTGATTGTTTTATGTCATCTGTATTAATGTAAGTATGGTAGCTATTGCAGGGGAGAAGAAATGTTTAAATTCCGAGTTGTGGCATGCATGTGCGGGCCCTCTTGTGTCTCTGCCTCTTGTTGCAAGTCGCGTTGTCTACTTTCCCCAGGGTCATAGTGAGCAGGTTAGTACAAGTTGATGATTATGGATTTTTTTTTTTAAGTTAAAATTTGTTGATTCAGACTACTAGGAGAAGATATACGTTTAATGGCCTGTAGATGATATAGTTTAAGTGTCAGTTTTTGTTTCTTAACAATAATTCTCCGTATGATCATCTACTTGTTAATATAATATATGGTTTTACATGGCCTAACTTTATTTCTTATACTCCTAGCAGCAGCTAGAACCTTGATAGCATTATCTGTGAGGTTTTCTTGTACAACAGAAATTTAAGTGTCATTGTAGTAAAATTTGTGTATGGTTTGAAAATAAGTTCGTTAAATTATAGATTCGACTAGATACTTATTCGGATGATATATAGATCATCTTTAGGAATGGTTTGGACGCTTTTTCCCAATTCAGTGAACTGCTTTGCTTACTTCTTGAACATAATTAGCTAAGTTTGCATGTAAATTTACTATCTTATAAATTTGTTCTCAAAATTCTAATTTGGTGCCTCCATGAATACGAATGTTCTTGATTGGACAGTTGAAGCTTTGACTATGTAGATTTTCCATTCGGTTATGCCATTTTTTTTCTGATATCTCTAATTTCTTATATACTCTTAGTTATTGTTATTTCTTGTGCAGGTTGCTGCTTCAACCAACAAGGAAGTAGATGCTCATATTCCCAATTACCCAAACTTGTCCCCACAACTTATATGCCAGCTTCACAATGTCACTATGCATGTAAGTATGATTCATTTTGCATCTGCTTTGAGCCTTTTTGTGGGCTCCTATGACTTCTTTAGTTATGTAATAAACAGGCAGATGTGGAGACAGATGAAGTATATGCTCAAATGACCCTTCAGCCACTGAGTCCGGTACATAATTTTGCTTTGCTTGGTATTATGAGTTCACTTGACATTCTCCATGTGACATTATTTTCCTTTTAGCAAGAGCAAAAGGATGTATACCTACTACCTGCAGAATTGGGTGCTCCCAGCAAGCAGCCAACCAATTATTTTTGTAAAACATTGACTGCAAGTGATACTAGCACTCATGGAGGATTCTCTGTTCCTCGCCGTGCAGCTGAAAAAGTCTTTCCACCTCTTGTAGGTCATATGTTGAATTGTGTCAATAGTGTTTTGTGAGCTACAAACTTGGTTTCACTCATCATTTCATTTTCATCCTTCATTCAGGATTACAGTCTCCAGCCCCCAGCTCAGGAGCTAATTGCAAGGGATCTTCATGATAATGAATGGAAATTCAGACATATTTTCCGAGGTGGATTTATTGTTGAATGAATTTATTGATTTGTACATTTTTGGTCAATACACTTTACCATACATTTTTATATTGTGGATTTAGTTATTTGGACAAATTTGAAAAGAGAATGGTGCTGTGGCTTGATGCTCACTTAACATTGGGAATTTGGGGTGTTGCTTCACAGAATTACTCAGTCTATTTTTGATGGAAGCTTGGCATCAATCTCATTTCTATTATGACTTATGTATTTTTGGTTTGAATTACAATTTACATGATAATGGAAGTTTGTATCAGATATGCCTCATTGTTGTTTCATGTGTCATTCTTGGAAAGTCTGGCTGCACTGGGCTTAGTATAATATGTCAAGTTTGTCTTTCTGTGTCTTTCTGAGCAACACAACTAACATTTTGGGTCTATGAAGTCTTTATGCTACTGTTCTATTGCATTCCGATCCAACCTAGGTCGTAGCTAGAATTAGAATTGCATATAGTATGCAGATCATTCTAGTAAAGTAACAAG
Organism: Ochetophila trinervis; assembly: GCA_003254975.1. NCBI lineage: Eukaryota > Viridiplantae > Streptophyta > Magnoliopsida > Rosales > Rhamnaceae > Ochetophila > Ochetophila trinervis. The sequence continues at coordinate 12,584 of QANX01000283.1, forward strand.
AGAAGTGATTGCTTTCCTATAAAAGAGATGGATCAGTAGCAGCAGCAGTGAGCTCTGTAATGAGAAACAAGTCCAAAAGTATCTTCTTCCCTGTCCCTTCTAAATCATCTTCTTGCTTCAATACCTTTTACACTTTTCCTTTCTTATGCTCTCTCTCTACTGCACATTTTATCTAGTTAGTATAACTGACTGAAATAGTATTTTTGGTATTCTATTTGCATGTGCCTTTACAAGCTAAAAGAAAAAGGTAGCAGTTCAGTTGCCAAAATGAAAAGGTAGGAAGATAGATTGGAGGCAGAGAATATGAGTGATAAACCAAACAGATTGTAAACAATTAATGAAACTTCTTTTTGTATTCTGCTTTGCTTCTTTATTTCTTACACATAAGAGTGGTCTGTCTTTATGTAGTTTCTGAATGGTAGAAGACCTCCAATTGACCAAATCATTGTATGTTTATTAATTTAATATTCTACTGGTCCTTTCCTTTATCATAGTAGAAGGTAAAAACCTTTTTGTGATGATGTTGATTATATTCTTAATCATTTTTATGTATGAATGAACCTTAATTATTAGTGGATTGTCATGTACGTATATCAGTTAGCTTTATTCTTTTCCCTGCTGTAGTAAACAATGTCTCTGAAGCTAAATAATCTTATATATCAACCGAAGTAAACAAGAGAAGTTAGCGGTTTTATTTTATCAGTATTTCCAGATTTTTTTATTGTTTTATTTTCATTTTAAATGAACAGGACAGCCCAAGAGGCATCTTCTTACTACAGGATGGAGTGTGTTCGTTAGTGCGAAAAGACTTGTTGCTGGTGATTCAGTCCTTTTTATCTGGTATTAAGTTTAATTGCCTATTCATTTGTATTTCCCGGTATATACTTTAACTAATTCAAGCAACACGAGGCAAGTTAAAACGTCTAATATCATGACCAATTTCCTTCCTACTTTCTTAATTCATCATTATTTTCAAATCTATATTCTTGGTGAACCATGAAAACATATAATAACATTTAAGCTGAAATGTTTCATTCGGTCGTGGACAATTTGGCTAGATTTTTACTTTTGATCTATCTTTTCAACGGACCCTTCTGAGTAAATTTCTAAATGGCAACTACATGCTATGTTTGGTGCAACCAATGTGGTCAACAAGCAACCTTCCCTTCGTCTGTCTCTGATCTGTCAATTATAAACAGTGATCATAAGATATTATAACATCTGTTAAAATAATTCGTTGTTCCCCCTCTCAATGCATTCTATTCAATCAGGAATGAAAAGAATCAGCTGCTATTGGGTATCCGGCGAGCAAATCGTCCCCAGACTGTCATGCCTTCGTCGGTTTTATCAAGTGACAGCATGCACATTGGTCTTCTTGCTGCTGCAGCTCATGCAGCTGCCACAAATAGTCGCTTTACTATTTTTTATAATCCAAGGTGAGTATCTGCTAGTCCTACAGATTGGAACTTTCTGGTACATGTTATTTTTTTTTTCTTTCTTCAAATTGCCTCTACTGCAGGGCTAGTCCTTCAGAATTTGTCATACCCTTGGCAAAGTATGTTAAAGCTGTCTATCATATACGGGTTTCTGTGGGCATGCGATTTAGAATGCTGTTTGAGACTGAAGAATCAAGTGTCCGTCGGTATGTGTAGATTCTCTTCATGGTTTTATTTATGTTAAGATAAGCTGGTAGATTTTTAAAAAAGATTTAATACTATCTGGTTTCTTTATGCGTTTTAAGGTTGTGATATCTTTAACTTTTTGTCCTATTTTTTTGTTGGATTGCTTGGTTGTATCTTGGTTTTAAAATTTTGATCACAATGTCTTTGGTTGCTCCTATGGGCCCATGGTAAGCTTTTCCTTCTATCAGATAAAAGTAAAGTAAGGAGATGCATGATGATGATGTCTTAAGTCAATGTCTTTTGTTACTAGTTGGAAACCTTGGAGCCAGTGATTGATATATGGAGTTCCCTTTCTTTTGGATAATCTATTGCTGCTCTATTTAGAATGTTTATAACTAACCTGGAAATCTGTTCCGCATTGTTGATATTTATAAGTTGCTATGATATGAACTTTGTTGTTAAAACTTAAGTAGTTGCTGGCATAGGCCCACACGCACACATAGTATTTATGGTCCTTTAGGTATTTTGTTGTAGGTAGAGACATTTATCTTTTAATATGAGTTTTATGTGACTGTCAGTGGAATGAGGGAGTTACTGTTTTCACAAACATAAAAAGTTGATAACTTTCCCATTGATTGATGTAATAGGGTCCCAACCTAACATATGTGCTTAATAGTAGTCTGTATTTTTTCTGTTTTTATTATTCCTTAGATATTAATGCTGCATGCACCAAAATATTAACCAAAAACAGTTCTCAAATGACACTTGTTAATATATTATTAGTTGGCATATCCATATAACTTAAATATGGATAAGTGAACCCTTAAATGGATGTGAACTAAAAAAATTAAGCCAATTCAATATTGCCATACATTCGCTACATCATTTGGTAAATAAATTCGTGAATGTTTTGGTAACTCTAGCATAATTGTTCCTTAGATTACATTATGTTTTTTCCAAAGTAACACAATTCATGTAATGGTGGTCAGGTATCAATTTGTCTTGTGCATTTTGTAAGTTATATCTTTTCTGTATTGTAATTAGTTGTTGCTGGATTTGTTTTAGTGGACTGCATTTTCTCTCTCTGTACTGTCTCCCCTTGTTTTTCTTTTTCTTTTAGTAATTTTAATGTACTGGTATACTTGCTGTGTTATTCTTAATTACATTTTTGTAATTAAAATTGCTCTCTCTCTCTCTCTCTATATATATATATATATATGCAGTTTTGCTTAGTGGGTGCGCGAGGAGGGGCATGTAATTTCCCCCCCGAGGCTTGAGATGCTCACTGTAGCAAAATTGTATGTATATATGTACGTACGTACATGGACATAAAATATATTTGCTTATAAATTACATATCCATGTGTATTATGCTGCTTTCGATATTTCTACTTTAATATTGAATGCAATACAACCGCAAGATACTCCCCGATGATTGGGTAATGTTTTGGCCAGGTACATGGGTACAATAACTGGAAGTAGTGATTTAGATCCAGTTCGCTGGCCAAGTTCATATTGGCGCTCTGTGAAGGTTTGTTGAGAGCAATATGAGACGTGGATACTAATCTGTATTTTAAAGTACTTCAAATTAAAATCATTGAAAAGTGTGTTCATAGAAGTATGGACCAGTTTTTTGGTTTCATTATGTATAACTGATTATTTTCTGTCGATGCAGGTTGGCTGGGATGAATCTACAGCAGGGGAGAGGCAGCCAAGGGTTTCATTGTGGGAGATTGAGCCATTAACAACGTTCCCAATGTATCCATCTCCATTCCCCCTTAGACTGAAGCGACCATGGCCATCAGGACTACCCAGTTTCCATGGTATGGTTGTTTTCTTGCTTGTGATTGGGAAGACACTTGATTTCTTCTTGACCTGTGTCTCACATTCAATTTATTTTTCTTTGGTTTTTCTGATGCAAATAATTCAGCACTCAAAGATGGTGATATGAGCATTAATTCTCCACTGATGTGGCTCCAAGGTGGGGTTGGAGATCAGGGAATGCAATCTTTGAATTTCCAGGGATTTGGGGTTACACCGTGGGTGCAGCCAAGGCTTGATGCTTCAATGCCAGGTTTACAACCTGATTTATACCAAGCTATGGCAGCTGCTGCACTTCAGGAAATGAGGGCAGTGGATGCGTCAAAATGTTCGTCGCAGTCTCTTCTGCCATTCCAACAATCTCAAAATGTTTCCAATGGACCTTCTGCTTTGATTCAACGTCAGATGTTACCGCAATCCCAATCACAAAGTACTTTTCTTCATAGCTTTCAAGAAAACCAGGCTCCCGCACAGGCTCAGCTTCTGCAACAACAGATGCAACGTTACCATCCATATAGCGATCAGCGGCAACAGCAGCATCAACAGCAGCAGCAGCCACAACTTCAACAGTCAAAGCAATTGCATCAGTTGTCTGTTCAGCAACATATTCCGAATGTCATTTCTTCTCTATCAAATTTTGCATCAGTTACTCAGTCTCAATCTCCATCTCTGCAGGCCATCCCTTCACAATGCCAGCAGCAGACCTTTCCTGACTCTGTCACAAATCCTATATCCTCATCTGATGTTTCCCCTATGCATAGTATATTAGGTTCGCTATCCCAGGATGGAGGGTCCCACTTACTTAACTTGAATGGATCTAACTCTGTAATCTCTTCCTCTTCGTTGTTATCAAAACAAATCACTGTTGAGCCGCAGCTTCCATCTGGAACTATTCGATGTGTAATGTCCCAGGTTGAACAGTTGGGAACACCACAATCATCAAATGTTTCTGAACTTACTAGTTTGCCTCCATTTCCTGGGAGAGAGTACTCTGCCTACCAAGGTGCTACGGATCCGCAGAGCAATCTTTTATTTGGGGTTAACATCGATTCTTCATCTCTTATGCTGCAGAGTGGGATGTCAAGTCTGAGAAACATTGGAAGTGAAAATGATTCATTGTCTATGCCATTTGGTTCTTCAAATTATTCAAGTGCTGCTGGCACAGATTTTCTTAATTCGGAAATGACCACTTCAAGTTGTGTAGATGAATCAGGATTCTTGCAGTCTTCCGAAAATGTGGACCAAGTAAATCCACCAACTAGAACCTTTGTGAAGGTAACAGGATTTAAATGCTTCCTCCCTTTTTTCTACCTTTTTATTTTAATAATTCTTTTCAACAAATGGTAATCATAGATGGTCTACATCAAGGTTTTAACAAATCTGGCAGCTATATTTTCTTTTGGCTTGTTACTTAGAACTGAGGCTCGAATCAACTTACTTAACTTCTGCTTATGAAAGTACTTTCAGAGATAATATTTGTTCTTTCTGCTACTATCCATACTCATTACTTCTCTTTGAGATGCTATGCCAAAGGCGTTTAAGATGCTATGTCTAATGCTTGCTAGGGGATAGTTATATATGTTTTGATCTTTAATGACTCATTTCTAAAAAAATCAAGTTATGCCCACCTTTTGTCAATTGTAATGTTTATTTTTTATTAATTTTTTTTAATACATCTGCTTGAACTGCAATTATGAGGAAAGAAGAAATGTTCATACCTAATGTACATATTATTACGTGTGAACTGATGTTTATGTTTTGTTTGTTTGTGCTGGTTGAGATTCAATGACCATTTCTTGTATTGTCAACTAAATTGTGGCAATTCTGACAGGTTCACAAATCAGGGTCCTTTGGGAGGTCACTGGATATTTCTAAGTTCAGCAGCTATGATGAGCTGCGCAGTGAGCTCGCACGCATGTTTGGCGTTGAAGGCCAACTAGAGGACCCTCAGAGATCAGGCTGGCAGCTTGTATTTGTTGACCGGGAGAATGATGTTCTTCTCCTTGGTGATGACCCTTGGCAGTAAGTCCTAAATTGTTTCTCTGAATTTTTCTTATTCTTTTATATTTCCTTGGCCTGTACTTGTTACCTCTATACTTAGATAAAAATATTTCATGCCGATCCTAAAAATATGATGCTGGGACACTTGAACCGTATTCAACATGCTTGACGGTGTCGAATATCAAATGGCTAGGAATAGGATGCAATGATTTTTGCGCACACGCGCAAGGACACACACATAAATATATACGAATAATTTGTATACAATTATGTTTGTCAGAACTTAAAGCATGTATGGCATCTGCATTTTATTGCCCAAGCCGTTAGAATTTTGAGTCTCTATGGAAAATGTTTTACTGCATTTATTGTACTCCTAATATGATTTATTGAAATATTTTGCCCAATATAAGTATCCAAATTTACTGACAAGCATGGCATATTTCCTCCCAGTTGAGAGATGTCTTTAGTTTATGCTAATTAATTTGTACATAAGCATTGTAGACCTCGAGACCTTTTTACTTTTGGAGGCTGTTGAGTTGCTGCTTTTGATAGCCAGAACTGTTTATGATTTAGCAACGGTTTAATTTGTGAGGTTTCAACTATTTTATAACGAGATGCATCACGTAGACATTAATGTTGCACTCTTTTTCCAGGGTGTTTGTAAACAATGTGTGGTATATCAAGATACTGTCTCCACTAGAAGTGCAACAGATGGGCAAGGAAGGCCTCAATCCTACGAGTTCTGTCCCGAGCCAAAAACTTATAAACAGCAGCAATACTTGTGATGACTTCGTTGGCCGACAGGAGTTTAGAAATTCAAGCAATGGGATTGCGTCTATGGGCTCCCTTGACTTCTAAAGGGCAAGTGCTTGAAAATGAAAAACTGAGTTGGCTGCTGCTGTCTATGCTAGTTCTTTTTCGTAATGTACGGATTAAAAATTCTTTTACCCTTTCATGGTCGATGAGATCTGGTGGTTGGGGAAAGTCTATTTAAAGTTCGCATGTCAGCTTATTACTGTAAATTATAATAGGAGACTTTTGTTTTTCTCAAACTGCCACTATAGCACTTAGAACAACACGTAATTCCCTTCAAGAGAATGACATCTTGATGGCATTTTGTTTGCTATCTAGTCTTGTAATTTATAAGATGAATTTAATTACTTATCACATTGGAATTCAGAACTATAGTTTGTATGTTTAGCTTGTCGATTTTAAATTTCTTTTCAAATGTTTCAACTTAAGAGAAAAAAAGAAAAATAGAGAGGAAGAAATTAAATTCCAAGTTTCTGCGTTTTATACTGTATGTTTCTTAGTCCCTTTGTTCAAGAATTGCATCATTTCTTAACAAGCTGAAAACGTTTCTAATTTCTATTGAGATCCATTATTGGTCATTGGATCTGTGTGAATTATTAATTTTTTCCTGTACTATATCTCTGCAAACAAATCTCTCTTCTTTGTGACGTACCTTGTTTATATATATATATATATTTTACGTAGTATTTGATTAATCAAATAATGTTATGCAAGTGAATAAGCTTGTGCATTTTTTGTGCAAGTGACTTTTGCGTGTGGTCTGCAACATTATTTGTCGGCTGGGTGGGTTATGCCCTTGGATCGAACTGTTCTCTTTTGTGGTTGCATTGTGTTATTAATTTGCGTCTTACATTATTACGGCCTAGTGGAGTTAGGTAAGAGAAATTGTGGATTGTAAAAGCAGATATGACATATAAATAATTTAGATAGAATTTTAAAAAACTGCTCTTCAATCTAATTATTAAAATGAATGTTTAATTAACGTAGTTTATACATTGTTAAAATTAATATATATTTTTAAAAATTCTATTAGATATTTTTTATTTTTTATAAAAGCTAATTTTTTTTAAAAGGACTGTAGTTAATTAATAGTCATTAATAGCCATTAATTTTTTTTGCACAATATAATTTGAAAAATTAATTTTATTTGACTATATATCCATGTCATATAATTTTAGACAATGTAAATATTTATACTACATATATAACAATTTTACATTTACTATTGAAAATGCTTTAAAGTTGATCTAGTAATATGCTTTCATACCTATATTTTTAATGTCTTGGATTTTAGTATCTATCCCTTGAATTATAAATTATTGTAATTCTGTTCTTTAAAACAAAAAAAGTTCAGAGTTTGAATTCCTAACTTTCAGTGTTCAAAAATAAAAATAAACTTACCAAGTAGAGATCCCTAAGTTCAAATTCTCCAGTTCCAGTATAAAAGAACCTTAGCGGGCTGAGTAATTTTCGCTTGAAGAAAAGCATATAACGTTCATTTCATTCTGCTTTTCCTTTCATTTTTCGTACTATAATTAATAGATCATTATCAATATTCAATACCATAGCTGGACTAGTAAACAAGTGTTCAAAGTTCAGACAATTTCAAAATTTTTGCTTTGCTCTGATTGGTTTATAAATCTGATATCCTCTTTTATTTTTATTTATTTATTTTTTCATTGGTAGTACAAAAGAAAACCTAATTTCCAATTTCTTGACTTTTGTTTTTTTATCATTAAGACCTTTTAAGTTGGATGATAACTACTAAATATCTGTTCGGACGGTGTCAATTAATTCACATAAATGATATGTATATGAGTTATATTCGGAACATATATGTTTATATATAATAATTTTCAAATGATGAGTGCTTTCTGATATGTTTATGTGACAAGTGCTAATAGGTTATCACGTTCTATTTAGATATAAACAGTGAATAAACATTTGCCACATAAAGATTTCCTATTTAACTAAAGCATGATTTTTTTTCTTTTTTCTTTTTTTCATAAGAGACTCTCTATGCATGCAAATTCGAGTAATGAGTAACAAGTTCATGCCATGCATAGGATTTATTAGACTCATCGGAAACTTCTCCATGTAATAGGGTATTCTTTTGCTTTTTTTGTTTTAAATAAACGAAATTATTGATGATCTAATCAGGTCTAATGAGAATAGAAAGGTGCAAATTATGAAGCCAAAACAAGTACATTGAGAAGTGTTGGACAGTGACAACCTGTATAAAAAAATATTGATAGAAATGTTGACCTTTTGTGCCAACTGATTGAATTGTTTTGCTTTAAGGACATTAATAAAGATTATGAGATCTCTAACTACATTATATTATTTGTCAATTAGTAAAAATAATAAATGCTTGAAAGCTCAGACTGCTCTTTGGCACTGATATAAACACTGCTATTGACATTGATGTATCAATAAAAATACGACTCTCTGTCAAGCTCCATTATTGACATTAATATTTTTGGACCAGCTTTTTTTCTAAAATGATTAGATCCATAACAGGGTTTTTACACGCTTCAGTTTTGTATCTTCATCTTTCCTAATAAATACAATTTTAATATCATTTTTTTTTATTTTTTTTGGCAATTAAATTTTCATACTTCATATAGACAGCTTGGAATATTTTTGTTAAGAAATTAGGCAGGTTTACCATGTGATAATTCCAACCGTTCTTTGTAATTAACCAAAGAAATAATAATTAATAACATCATTTAAAAACGATAATAAATTTTACTTGACTTTTTGTAGCTTTGAAGAAAAACAAAAACAGAACCAATCAAGCTGGACTGAAAAATCAATTGTTTACTTCATTAAGAGGGCTTAACAAAAACTGACAAACAGTGTATGAAAAGGTTGAAAAACTAAATCAAATATAGTAAACTCCAGAAAGTGTAGCTTTCCATTTGCTATAAGAGAGAGGGAGAGAGAAAGAGAGAGAGAGAGACAGAGAGAGAAATATGGAATTAGAAAGAAGAGCAAAGATAAGAGGTGCATGGGAAACATTGAAGGAAATCCTCTTCCAAAAGCTGCTCACATATCATCTTCGTTCTTCACCTCTTCTTCTTCCTTCCCATCTCTCCGGTCTCAATGTTATTGTCACCGGAGCTACTAACGGTATCGGATTTCACACCGCCAGGTTCTGTTTCTCATCCTTCATATCAATTTTTTTCACAATCACACACACACACACACATATATATATATATAAAAATATGTAGAGTAAGTCAAGCTTATATTAGGTTGACCTGAAAATTTTAACAAGCGATTTAAAAGTTGATAAAAAAATTCTGAGGTAAAACCGTCAGGTCTACTTAATGTTAGATTGATTGTCGAATCATATTCTCTTCATTAATATATACTTTTCAGCAAGTCTTATTATTTAGGTGACGATGTGACTATTTTCCTGGCTTTAATAATTTGATGTTCAATGAAATTGAAACAGAACAAGAAAAAAAAAAAAATTCAGGTTAAACCTGAAAGAATTTAATCATAGAATATATTCAATATGGCTGAAATCAAGTTTATTGTGCTTGTAGCAATGGAGCTGACTAATGGTTTACCCTTTCTTTAAAAACCATGTAAAATTTAGAAAGAGATCGCTGGATTTCAAGAAAGTTGACTAACCCTGTTTTTTTTAATATTTTTAATTTTTAATTTTTTAATTCAATATTAATTCTGAAAACGATGAATATTATTTGTTTAGCCGGCCATTGATGTAACTTTCATAAACATTATTATTGAGATTAAATGCTAGATCAACTAGTCAAAGATATTGTATAAAAATTAGTGATGATTCTGCATGTCTGATGATATATAATATAAAAGAAAAGATTAATTAAAACTTATCTATCTATACCTTAAAGGTATAGTTGAAATTTTATTTAATTTTTGAATGGTTAGTTAGGTGGTTGTGATAATTAATATGGACATTTATGAAATATTTGGTACAGGGAACTTGCTACAGCTGGTGCCAATGTTATCATGGCTTGTAGGAACATTAATGCAGCCAACGAAATTGCTCACCAGTGGATAGCAGATGCACAAAATGGAAGATCCCTCAATTTGAAGGTACTTTTTTTTTAAAAAAATTATTATTATTATTATTATTATTATTATTATTATTATTATTATTATTATTATTATTATTTTCATGGTTTGACATGTTCTGAATATTTGGTTACTATTAACTTTGAAAATTTTATGTCCTTCTCAACCTTTTAGTGTTCTTAGATTATTCAATTGATGATATGCCCTTCTATAATTAAAAGTACTACATTTTTTTTTATTCTATATAATTTTATTTGTTTGTCTCTTTTATTTAATTTTGTTTTCCCTGAATTATGGTGGACAATTAAATCATAGTAAAAAATTAAATCATAATACTTTACTTTTTTTTCTTTTGAAGTTTTTGATAAAATTAACTAGAATGCTTTGTTTTTGTTCATTTTTTCCATTTATGGGTTTCCTACTCTTCCAGTAAAGTCTCCACTTTCTGGGTATTCATTTTTTTTTTAAAATACCTACTTTTTGGGCTTTTAAGATTTTCCACTTTTTCCTTACTTAAAAACTCACTTCTCTTTTTCTTTTGAAATCAAAACTGAAAATGATGATATATTATATTTACTTTATCTATTGGGCGAAGATAGGTATTAGTGGTAGAAGTAGCTAGCATGACCGTACAGAAGGATGAAGGGATATGACATTTATATTAGTTATTTCCTCTTTCATTAGTGGAGTTTTAAATAGGAGAAAAAAATTATATACAAACTATTGATATGATGTGACGATTAGGATCTGGAATCAGGATAAGTGTGGACGGGTGCAGGGCACTGACATGCTACTTTATTGGCAGAGCCATAGTAAGTGTGGGCGAGTGCGGAGCACTGGCAGGCTACTTTACTGGCAGAGATTGGTGTCCAATCCCACATCGCCCGGTGTGGAAGGGTGCCAAATGGTAATGGTTCAAATGTAAAGTGAGCAATCACTTAATAATCAAGGCTTTTTCAGAGCGTTTGACTTCAGGGTTGGAAATAACTCTGAAGTTAAACGTGCTTCAGTGGGAGTATTCCTGGGATGGGTGACCCCCTGGGAAATCTGACCAAAAATTCCATATCGTCTGAAGTGTGGTGGCTAAATTGGAGATAATATTGTTTGAAGAGAGAGTGTGGCTTTACATATGACATCACCATTTAATGTGTGAGGTACCCTTCGTTTAAGCGAGTGTTCAACATTTTCAAACATTTTCCTTTCTTTCTAAATGAAGGATGTTGCTATTATTTCAAAAATAGTGGATCTTTACAAGACTACGTAGCAATATCACCATGGACTATCTTTCACAACTCAGTCTTGTGGCCGATAGTGAAGGGGCAACAAAGAGGGTTGGAATCACTCTAACAGGAAAATCTTATATGAGAAAACATTCTCAGCAAATGAAGTTTTTGTGGTTGTTAGAAGAATTTGGTTTACCAAGAAAGTTTATAAGGTGGAGGAGGTGGCTTAAAACACATTTTTATTCACCTTCAAATTGGATCATTACAGAAACATGGTGTGGAAACGGAGGCAGTGGACTATTAATAAGTCTCATTTACTTCTTAGAGAATGGAAGCTAGAAGTTGCATTAAATGATGTATGTTTCAATATTACCACTTTTTGGGTACAAATTAAAGCCTTTCCGTTACAATTTATGACAAAGAAAAACGCAGAATTTATTGGCAGCCTTTTCAACAAGTTAATAAGGTATGAATCTCTCACTAGGACCAGCATCATTGGAACAAAATATTTATGAATTCAAGTGGAGGTGGACGTGAGAAACCCTATACCAATGGATATTTTTCATAACCTGGGGCAAGGAGGATAGTGGATATCTTTTAAGTATGAGAAACTCCTAGATTTTTGTAACCAATGCGGCATCATGGGGCATGGAGAAAGAAATTGTTTGGTGAAAGAGAAGGAAACACACAAGATCTTGGGATATCTATATGGCTCATGGATTAGAACTGAAATGGAAGTTGCCTTTCTCATCAAAGAGGGTGATTCGCTACGAAGACTAGAGAATCTGAGAAATGAACATTTCGATAGCTTCTTTAACGACACCAATATGGACATGATGAATACAAACGAAGATGATAAAGTTCAGTCTGATGGGGAAGAAGACGAAGATGTAAGAGAAACGGAAGTTGCGGACACGAATGTCAAAGAAGTTCTTTTTACCGACGAAGAGTCTTGTCAAAGGGCAGAAAATAGCAGTAGGAGGATTGATATCCTTAAAACCTCTGAAGAAGGCCAAATTGCAGGAAAAGCAGTTAACGCAGGGCTCAAGGATCAATCCAAAGGAGAACAGACCAACTCCCAAGAGAGAGTCTACGGAAAAGATGGAACAATCTGAATAGGCAAATGTAGGACAAATATCAGAAACTTGTTTTCAAGATAAAAAAAGGTATAGAAGACCATCAAAAAAGGGTTTTGGGGGGCCATAAGAGGGCTTTTGAAAGTATGGAAAGGAGCCCAATTCAAGTCGGGCTTTCTATCCACAAAGAAGCAAAAACTCATGTTAAAAGCCCTGGAAATGGGCCGACAATCCACAATGAATTGGGCCCTAAGAAAAAGAGATCTAAGAGGGGTTCGGTGGATTAGTATGTAACACCACACTTTCTCTCTAACCAATATTGTCTCCAATTTAGCCACCGCACTTCAGACGGTATGGAGTTTTTGGTCAGACTTCCCAGGGGGTCACCCACAGGAATGCTCCTACTGGAGCACGCTTAACCCCAGAGTTCTTTCTAACCTTGAAGCCAAACACTCTGAAAAGGCCTTAATTATTAAAAGAGTGCTCACTTTACATTTGAACCATTACCATCTGACACTCTTCCACACCCAGACGATGTGGGATTGGACACCGATCTCTGCCAGTAAAGTAGCATGCCAGTGCCCTGCACCCGCCCACACTTACCCTGGCTCCAGATCCTTGGTCGTCACATAGTAGGCCCTTTAATCAAAAATGGTGCCTTCCCTAAATCACAATTCTTTCTTCATTTAAAACTCAAGGAGTTGGCAAGGAAGAAAGGGATCCATTCACCAACAAATAAACCAGTAACCTAGCTAGAAACAAGCAACGAACAAATTGGTGGGATACATGGAGTAATCTGATGGCTAGAGAGGCGGACCTTACCACGCCCCCAAGTCAGCCATGAAAATACTCTCGTGGAGCTGCTGTGGACTGGGGAAAGCCACAGCAGTTCAAGCCTTAAAAGGCTTTGTTCAAAAACATTCTCCAGATGGTGTCTTTTTATGTGAGACAAAAGCAACATAAAATAGAATTGAAAGAATTAAAAATAAATTGGGTTTTGATAAATTGGAAGTTTGGGAAGCTAACAGGTGGAAAGGTGGTGTCGCTATTTTATGGAATGACTGTATGGGTTGGGAAGTTGTCTACAAGTCTGTTCATGGATTTTGGGGGTGCTTGTTTTAATATAATGGATTTTGGAGGTTCTATCGCTATTCTATTCTACAAGTTTTAATAGAATGGATTTTGGGGGTGGTTGTTCCTATTAATGGGAGAGGTCATTGGACTCTCTGGGCATGTTATGAGCAGGCTGATAGAGCTAATAGAAGAGAATTTTGGAACACACTTTGCTCTTTTATGAAAGGTGGTTCAACTAACTGGGCTTGCATTGGTGATTTTAATGAGGTAATGACCTAGGGTGAAAAAAGTGGTGGTCATGAAGTTTCCATAAAAAACAATTTCTGGCTTAAGTTTTTCATGGACGAGGTGCATGGGTTGGATATTGGCTACAATGGTAACATGTACACCTGGTACAATAAGAGGGGAGGTTTGGCTAATATTCGAGAATATCTAAACAGAGTCATCACGAGTATGGAGTGGATAACTACCTTTGGAAATGCAGGAGTAACTCATCTGAATGCCCACCAATCTAATCATGCTCCGATTGTCTTGAACCTCCTTCTTGATCACAAGAGGCTCCCAAAGCCTTTTAGGTTTCAGGAAATATGGACAAAGGACCCCACGTGCTACAACATTGTTAAGAGGGCGTGGGAGGATAATTCAAACCAAATGTGAATAGTTTAGATTGGAAGAAGGATTATCAACACATCCAGGGCTTTAAAAAGATGGAACATGGAATCTTTTGGAATGTGTAAAGATCATATTTCTGTTTGTGAACAAAGAATTCAATGGCTTCAAAGCCTCACCCCAACCGAAGATACTATTATTCAGGAAAGGAAAGCTCAGAAAAATCTAAGTGAGTGGCTGAGTAGACATGAAATAATTTGGAGGCAAAAATTTAGAGAACTCTGGCTGATAACTGGAGATCGAAACTCCAGATTCTTTCATGCCTCGACAATCACCAATCAAAGGAAGATCTTCATTACCAATTTAAAGAATAATTTTGGTGAATGGTTGGAAACTTGTGAGCAGATTGGTGACTTTCTCATCAAAGAATTTACTGAGTTGTTTAGATTGTCAAGGTTAGTTTTTGAATGATTATTTTCAAGCAGAAATCACAGTGGATTAGAATGCCATGCTCAGTCGAATCTTCGATAGAGAAAAGGTGTTCAAAGCGGTTAGTAGCCTCCATCCATAGATGAAAAAATTGATTTTTTGCCAACATTTTGGTTTTTTCAGTTACCGATATTATTTTCTTAGAAAAATAAGGGGTAAAATTTCAATAATATCCATCGAAATTTTCGATATTTCCGTCGAAATTTCCATAGTAATTCATTCACAGTTTGGTTAAAATTTCTATAATTTTCGTGGAAATTTCTGAAATATACATGGAAATTTTAAACATATTCATTAATTTTTTTAATAAAATTTTAAAAATATTATGGATTTTTATAAAATATTAAAATATAATATTTAAAAAATATTATATTAAATATATCAATGAATTAAACTGGTTAATTTAGATGATAAGGAAGGAAATTCTGATCAAAAAATTACTCTACAAGCAGAAAAAAATGTTATAAATGTCCCAAAAGTGATCGCTAAAGATAACCAACTAGAACTCTTTGTGAATTAGCCATTTCCAAAGGTATATATTCAGAATTTCAAACTATTGATAGTAACTCTCTCAATCGGTGATATCAATAAATATTTTTGTGAAATTATAAATAGTTATGAAAGAGATACAAATTTAACAAATATTGAGTCCATTTAGCGGTAAGAGTATTACACTAATACAATGCAAGATAAAGATTATGAAAGTAAAGAAGGTAAGCCTAAAATTGGTGTTGTAGAAAAACTATGCATGTAGAAAAAATATACAATTGAAATGTCACAGCAAGAAAATGAATTTTTTAAGATGAATGTAACTTTTATTCAATTGATGCTTATGGAATGACATCAAGTAAGAACTTATGTATATATTCTCAAACTCAACAATCAACATACAACAATTATGCATAGAACTAACTAATATTATATCCATATCATGACTATCAACAAAGACAATTAAATGTAATGTTATATCCATATGGTTGGCATATTAACAAATACATGCAAAACTAATTAAGAAAATGTATTTTTTTATCAATATTTTTCTCAATACATTGTTAAAAATAATAAAAAAGTGAGCGAAAAGTTTCAACAACTAAAAAATTCTATGTGGTATTGAATAATATTTAACTAATTATGTATTTGTATTATTATTCTAATTAATAAATAATTTATTACTTAATATATTTTTTTATTACTGTCAGCGAGTGTTATATGTCTCTTGATATGAGAAATATGATTTCCACTCAATGTTTTATCAATTTTTATAGTTAAATTGATAAAGTATTTAATAAATAAGCATATCATGAAATTTCATTAAAAATTCCATATTTTTTTATAAATTTCTATTATTTATTTCGTATTTTTATCGATATCGATATTTCCATCGATATTTCTGTATTTTTTACCTTCGATATTTTTGTCGATACCGATATTTTCATCTTTGCCTCCATCCCATCAAGGCACCAGGCCTGGATGGGAAGTCGGTTATTTTCTTCCAACATTTTTGGAAAATAGTTGGTGATGATGTTACGCTGACAATTCAAAACATATTCCGGCATGGAAACTTCCCCCAAGGCTTGAATTACTCCTTTATAGTTCTCATCCTGAAGACTCCCCAGTTCACCACCTTTAATCACATAAGATCGATTGCCTCGTGCAATACCCTCTACAAAGTTTTCTCTAAGATTTTGGTTAATTGTTTACGTCATTTGTTTCATAATCTTATTTTTTCAAATCAAGCTGCCTTTGTGCCTGGGCATTGGATTGGTGAAAACTCAATCTTGGTCTAGGAGATCACTCACTCGATGATGAAGAAGAAGAAATGTGTCAAATGTTTTTTGGGTATTAAGATCAATCTTTATAAAGCTTATGACCGGATTGATTGGCATGATCTTCTGCAAGTTTTGGAGGCATATGGTTTTTATAAGAAATTTAAACTTTTGATCTTTAGATGTGTGTCATCTTTGAAAGTGAGAATGTTGCTTAATGGCTCCACCTATGACCATAATCCTGTAGAAAGAGGAATAAGGCAAGGGGATCCATTGTCCCTTTCTTTTTCGTCATCTTCTTGGAGATCTTTTCTCGAATAATTGCTAAACTTGAAACTGATGGGGATATTCAGGGCATCAAAGTGGCTAAACTTGCTTCGTCTATTACACACCTTTTCTTTGCTGACGACATTCTCATTTTCTGCAAAGCTTCTATTGACCAAGCTTCAAAAATCATCTCGTGCTTGGAAACCTTCTGTGCATGGACTGGACAGAGTTTTAACCCCTCTAAATCGGGCTGTTTATTTTCAAGTAACATCCATGGAAGTCTCAAAGTTGCTATCAAAAGCAGCCTCAATATGAAAGAGCTGGATCGGGATGCTAATTATCTGGGTAATAATATGTTCCCCAACAAGCATCGAAAAAAAGAACTTTGAATCCATGGCAAGAAAAGTGACTTCTAGGTTTGAAGGATGGAAAGCAAAGCTCTTCTCGCAAACTGGAATGGATACTCTTGTCAAACATGGGGTTATGCAATTCCCTTTGGGAGTAAAATTCCTTCTCAGATATGCAACGAGGTGGAAAAGAGTTCCCGAGCTTTTTTGTGGAGAGGTAACGTGAATGAGAAGAAAGGTTGGGCCCCAATTGCATAGATAAAAGTCTACAAGATTAAGTCTTATGGCAGGTTAGGGTTAAGAAGGCTGAGCAATATGAATTCAGCAATGCTCGGGAAAGTGGGATTGTCTTTGGCAAAGGATACATATAAGTTGTGGGTTTAAGCTTTGAAGGCTAAATATTTCCCTCACTCCACGTTTATGCGATGTAGGAAAAAGAAAAACTGCTCAAGAGTTTGGTCGGCTATCTTGAACACTCGTAATCCTTTGAACAAAGGTTTGTGCTTCAAAGTGGGAAATGCGAGTAATATTAATTTTTGGGAGGACCCTTGGGTCCATAATATACTAGATTTCAAACCTGCTCCTAAAAATAAGGTTGTCATGCAAAGACAAGGAATGATGCAATCACTTTTGAACCAAAATGGTGACTAGAACCTAACCTTGCTAAATGATATGTTTAACGTTGAATCGATGAGGTCATTTGTGAGATTTTTTGGGCAAACTCGAAGGAAGATGATAGGTTGGTGTGGCTGGGAAATAAAAATGGTGTTTTCTCCATTAAATCCTATTAAAACTAGGAAGGAGAAAGGCAATCTGTGCGGTGAAGAAAACTCTGGAACAACAAGATCCATGAGAGACACAAGTTCCTTGTTTGGAAGATGGCTAACAAATTTTTAATTGTGAAAATTTGGCTCGAAGAGGAATCCAAAGGAATGAGGATCTTTACGCGCATAGCTGCCCTTATGTAGAGAATGAAGTTCATTTGCTGTTTGATTGCCAATTTGCTAAAGGGTTGTGGTTCACAACACCTTGGGGATTTAGATGGGAGGGTCAAATTGATGAGGATCTAAACTCCTATCTGGAAAAGATATGGAACCCGAAGGTCTTTTTCTCAATTGCGAAAGAGGACCATGATGATTTCATCCTATACAGTGTGCTCATTTTTTAGCATATTTGGTGGGTGAGAAACAAACTTTTATTTAAGGATCTTCAAATCTCTTTGGAGGAGTCAATCAACTTAGTGAGGCAGAAATTTGTGGAATTCAAGCAAGCTCTTGCTAGATTATCGCATCAAGAGGATGTAATCCCTAGAGATACTACTGTGAAGGGTTTGATCCCCCCTCCGGAAGGATACCTGAAAATCAATTATGATGCGGTAGTGAGAAGTAATGGCAGATTCCTTAGCATGGTGATTTGAAATGACAGTGGCGATCTCATGGAAGCTCACTCCTTCAAGGTGACCACTCAAGAACCGATGATTGCTGAACTATAGGCAATATGGCAGGCATTTTCAGGTTGTGTTCATAATGGCTGGAAGAGCATATGCTGCGAAACAGATGCAAAGAATGTTGTTCAATGCTTGAATGATGGCTGCATTACGAGTTTCCATTGGTCGATTGATGCAATCTTAAAGGATATTGTTTGTTTTTGTAGTTTGAGTTTATTAGTTTTTTTTGGTGTAATAGAAATTGTAATAAACTTGCCCACGTTGTTGCCAAGTGAGCGGCGGTTAATAACTTTTGTGGTTTGATTCGTGAAGATTGCTATTCTTAGGAGTTTTCAGACTTTGTAGCTCTTGAAAAGAGGGATATACCTTTTGACTGAGTTGGGGCGGCTTGTGATGGCCTTTTATTGCCATTTTTTTTTGTTTCAATGAAAAACTTTCTCTTTCCACAAAAAAAAAATTATTAATAAATAAATTAATTTTCAATTAAAATTTATAATGTTTTATTTTATTATTGTGTGACAATTAAATTACAAAACACGTGATTAATGAAAACAGATGATGTGGTACCCACTGTTATATGCAAATCTTTTTTTTTTCCGTAAATAGACATGAAATCATAGAATCTGTTCTTTCAAAACTTGTAAACGGAAAAGAGTACACACGCCACCTAATCATAACATATATAATATAATATGTGCTTTAAATAAGCCTAACTGATATGTATACAGTCATTTTCTTATCATCTCAGTGCTGGTTATCAACTTCAATCCAACGTCTTTACCATATTAAAACTGAATATATAATACATGTATAGGTGATGGAAATGGATTTGGCATCTCTTAGCTCTGTTCGGCGATTTGCAGTAGAGTGGGATCAACAACTAAAACCTCTCCATATTTTAATCAATAACGCGGGGATCTTACTTATGGGAGGTATGTATTATTATTGTTATTATTTTTTATTTAATTCGATTTAATGGTGTAGTAACATTTTGTTATTAGTTATTTTAATAGTTTTAATAATCTGTTTGTAAATGATAAACAGAGAGCCAACAGTTTTCCAAAGATGGAATTGAACAACATGTTCAAGTTAATCATGTAGCACCGGCACTACTCACTCTCTTGCTCATACCTTCCTTGCTCAAACCCAGCTCTTCCCGTGTTGTCAATGTCAATTCTTTGGTATTATTTATTTTGTTTCCTTTATTAATAATAATGGATTTTTCTTTTTGGTCATAAAATGTCCATAGTAATTGAAAATCTCAGATTTTAAATTCAAGGTCTAGTGTTAAAATCTGTACTCAATTTATCAAAAAAATGATAAGCTCCACTATTTTCTCAACAAATATTTCAAGTTGGAACCCTCAAGTCTAAAATTATATATATATATATATATATATATATATATATTTGATGATAATATATGCATCCACGTAAGCGTATATTGATTTATATTTAATTATATTTATATTTTTTAGAATTTATTTATTCATATTTAAATGATATTAATATCTTAATCAATAAATTAATAATACAGTTGATATAAATATTGATACATAAAATAGTCATGTTTTTTTGTATATATAATTGGATGCTGGCATTGGTAGCTGAAGAATTTTTGACCCAAAAAGCTTAGTACTGCTTTTGGTCCTGTGGGTCAGCTCGTTTCTAAAGGTTAAAAGCCAAATTCGTCTTGGTTGTGTTGGGTTGGGTTTTTCAGCTTCATTCACGATATTTTTTGGGCCTAGGATTTACTTTCCTTTTATACAAAATTGTATGATAAATAACATGAAGAAATTGTGTAACTTATAATTTAAAACTCTAAATCAATGTATAAAAAATGTTTTATATTGAAGTCATATAGCCAAGGCATAAATAATTTGGATCAGCCCAAAATGTATTGTTCCTACTGTGAAATTTTAAGCTTAACTTGCTCATTATTATGGTTCAGCTTTTTCAATATTTTCTACGCTAATTCATTTTTAGGAAAAAAAAAATATGTTGAGATTGTCTGCTCAATCACATTAATTTGATTTATATGTATGATTAGGCACATCATTGGGGAGTTGTGGAATCGGGATTCTGGAAGAGCAAGATTGAAGAGCATAAATTTAGTGGAATGGTTGCCTACGGATCTAGCAAACTACTAAATGTATCACTTCGACTCTAATAAATAATTATTATATATTATTATTTGTCTGCTTCTTAATTTATCTTTATTTAAATTCTTTTATATTATTAATGTGAGTAGCATATATATCTTGATCTCGAATTTAATTTCTTCATGATGCAGCTCATGTTTTTAAAAGCACTAGCCAACAATCTATTACACCACCATAAGACCTCCATCCAATGCGTTGCTGTTCATCCAGGGATTGTCACAACAAACTTGGTAATTATTATTTTGTACTCGTTTTTCATTTTTCATTTTTTTAGTTTTAAATTTTGTTTTTAATGTTTTGAAAACTTATTTTTGGTTTTCGTTTTGTAATACTATTTTTAAAAACTTTCAAGTACTCGTTTATGTTTTTGTATCATTTTTGTTTTTCAATCTTCCCCTAATAGTTGCACTGTATCTTTGTATTATTTTCTTTTAGGTTCCTGGCTTCAAGGAGAAAAAGGCATTTTGGATGTTTGACCCATCTGAAGGTATTATTATACTTTAGTGTCTAATTAGGAAAATTTTATAGTGCAACTTTCTTATTTAAGATATTTAGAATAGAAAAAATCCTCTTATTTAGAATTTTATCTAAAACTCTTGAAAAGTATTATTTTATGGACAATTAATATTATTAAGGCAAATATTACTTTTTACCAAAAAAAAAAAAAAAGGCAAATATTACTTTATTGCTATAAACTAACGTTGTTTTATTATGAAACAATGATAATCTAGAAGTTGCACTGTAGCCTTGCCTGCCCAATTAATATAGGTGTACCTTAGTTTCTGTCTACTCTCTTCCACTATTAATTTCAATTAAAGTTCTAATAGGTTGCATAAGAAGAATATATAGATTTTTCTTGTACATTTTATTTCATCCATAAGATGAAGATTTGATTAGGTTTTTAGGCCAATTTTTTATTTTATTTTTATCTTTTTTAAAAACCTCTTAACTATTACACATATATCTAAGTTACCACTATAATACTTTGGTTTTTTTTTTATTACTTATTTATTTTTTTAATCATACATTCTTAAGGGGCTAGAAGTGTGCTGTATTGCGCTACAAGTAGCGAGGTGGTAGACAACTTGGTGAAGGGTTTTGCCTACTACTCCAGCAACTGTAAGCCTGCAAAAGTCTCACCCCAAGCAGATGACATGAAGGTTTGCAAGGACGTTTGGGAAGAGACTCTGAATATTTTGGGGCTAAATGTTAGTTATCTATCCCAAATTCTATCCAACCCGGCGTAATTTATTATAGTAATTATCTTGTAGGTTAATTAGTTTACAATTATATGATTAACATCTTATATGTAACTGATTATTTTGTATATGATCTCACTTTTGCCTACATAATCCTAAATATGATTGGGTTTTTGATTTCTAAGTGGAGAGTGTTATCTGTAGGAAAAAAATTATTGACATTAGTTAATTTTTCAAAATTGAATAGAAATTTAAAATGCGTCTTTTCACAATTTAGAAGTTGCATTATTTCACATTATTGGTTTATTTCTCTTTCTCTCTCTTTTATTTCATACCTTTCACACTTGAAAAAAATTCTGTATTCCTGGAGTACCAAACTTCCTAGACAATTACATGGACCTCACATGTATGAGTCTTAATGATTGTGTCTGAAAAATTTAATAATCTAAGAGTGCCAAAGATTTCCTCTACGCTTTTTTCTTTTCTCAAAGCTCATCGAACTTAGAGTGATGGTCTTTGCACTGACTTTTGAGAGTTTTGAAAATATTAATTATCAAGTTAAGAAAAAGAAAAAAAAAAAAAAAGAACTAAAACTAGACAAAGCCCTTTTGGAAATTTACAAGTAAATAATTAATAAGAAAAGCTATGGACAATATAAAAGGTAATAAACGACATTTTATAGAGTCCTAATAGCATGTACCTATAAATTTAAAAATTAAGACCAGCACATATATATAAATTTATAATATAATATTGAGTCCTAATTTTTAACTAATTATATATTATTTATAAATATTTGATGCTTCTCTCTTCGTATTTATAACTTTAAATGTTTTTCATCAATATTAATTGATTAATTATTTGAGTATATATTAGGTTTTGTTTTTCTTCATAAAACTGATTTTTGACTATTAGGATGTTCAAATTGAGAACTTTAAAGATATGTTTGTTGCACTGAACTATAGTTTATTTTAAATTTAGTCCAATCAAATTAGACTATAAGTAAAATAATTAAGTCCAGTCCAAATATACCAAAGTTGTAATCAATTGCTTGTGGAAAACTAAAGTAAAAAAAAATAAAAAGAAGAAACTATTTGTCAAAAAAAGAAAAAGGACAAAAAAAGAAGAAGAAAAAGAAAAATACTATCCAACACAACTTGGAATGTGAAAAAAGGTCCAAAAGCTCAAAATCCAATTCAATCTATTCAAAAAAAATATGGCCTAAATTCAACCTGAACTGATATGGTTTGAGCCTGAAACTGCTCAATTTAGTCTTAGACTGGATTCGAACTTTAGATTTTTAGTATAGATCTGGCTTGAAGTTCGACCTACTGGATTTTCCGTTGGGCAAGCTCAAGCCCAAGCCCACTTATTTGGGCCAGCTTGAATTCTAGTTTGTTAAATTTTATTTTTTATTTTTTTATATGTTTAAATAACTTTTAGTCTTAATCATTAACAACATCAAATTAATAAAAAAAAGAATAAGTAATTATCAATATAATGTATACATAGATATGTATATCCATCATTGGTCTAAATTTTAAAAATTGCTATGCAATTGCATATTTTATTTATTTAATATGTATAAAAATATCAAATTTAATATATTTGAAAGAAAAAATTTATAATTTTTTAAATAAAATTTAAATTTATAATTATTTAAGATGCATAAAAATATCATAATATAATTTTTTATATATAAAATATTTTAAATAAAAAAATTAAATTTTAAACTTTAAATTTGCACTTGAACCATAAATCTGAAATCCAAACTCTATATTAGGGAGAACTCTAGAGTGAAACCCTTCAAAAATGGTTGAAGGGAAAAGACCAATGCCATTGAGTAACACATGGCATGGGCAAAAAGTAATAAAAGAATGAAATCGGTTGCCGGTTTCAAAGAAAATAAAGGGAAAAAAAAAGGCGGGAAGAAAGAAAATTGTTGGGGGAAAAATGAAATCTGATTTCACAAATCTCAAGGCAAAATTTTTCTATTTTTATGACAAATCAACGGATGAAAACGTGCCACATAGCTGAAAAATTGATTTTAATTGAAATACCCGTATCAAACCGCAAGGTCCCCGGACTGAGTGATGCGGGGTACTAATAAAAATGTACATTAATTTTTTTATAAATATTTTTTAACGTACAACGTTACGTTATAATAGATTAAAGTTACTATTAAATGGATAAATATGACCAATTTTGGTCAATATTACTCATTAAAGGACAATGTCACTTCTTTACGGACAATCGTACTCCACGATGGTATTATGTTATTTTTTTATGGTGAAATGTGACATATTATGAACAATTTGAAAAATAAAAGTCAACAATACTTCATAATGGATTAAAGTTACTATTAAATGGATAAATATGGCTAATTTTGGCCACTTTTACTCATTAAAATGACAATGTCACTTCTCTACGGACAATATTACTCCACTATGGTTTTTTATTATCTCTTTATGGTCAAATGTGACATATTATGGACAATGTAAAAAATAAAAGTCAACGTTACTTTTATATAAATAATGTTACTCTATTTTGGTAATATATACTGCATTATGGTTATATGTTTACCTTATTATGGTCAAATTTAGAATACTACTAAGTTATGGGGGTATATGACTTTATTAGGACTATTGTTTTTCATTATGGTCAGTCGTACTCAATAAGAAAATATGTATAGCAATCCTTCAAATTACCCAACCATAAGCCTTGGGATCCCCGCCAACATGTTCGGAATAAAAGGCAGAAAGACCAATAAGTAAAAATATTCATCCCGTGTTTGAGTGCGGGGTATCCTGTATACAACACATGATAAATATGTATAGTAATCCTTCAAATTATCCTGCTATAGGCCGCGGGGTCCCCGCGAACATGTTTGTGATAAAATGCAGCAAGACCAACAAGTGATAATATATTCATCCCGTGTTTGAGTGCAGGATACCCCGTATACAACACGGGATAAATATATATAGGAATCTTTCAAATTACCCCGCCATAGACAGCGGGGTCCCTGTGAACATGTTCAGGATAAAAGGCAGAAATACCAACAAATGATAATATTTTCACCCCGTGTTTGAGTGTGCGGTACCCCGTATACAACACGAGATAAATATATATAACAATCCTTCAAATTACCCCGCCATAGGCAGCGAGGTCCCCGGGAACATGTTCGGGATAAAATGAAGAAAGACCAACAAGTAATAATATCTTCACCCAGTGTTTGAGTGTGGGGTACCTTGTATACAACACGGGATAAATATGTATACCAATCTTTCAAATTACCTCACCATAGGCCGCGAGGTCCCCGTAAACTTTTTTCGGATAAAAGGCAGAAAGACCAATAAGTGATATTGTCTTTACCCTGTGTTTTGGGTTGTCCCTAACCTCGAGATGGGTTGTGAGTCGACTCGTTTCATTGAACCAGGTCGCGCGACTCGGTTGTTTTGCCCTTTAGAATCTTATGATTCCGACCACCATTTTTGGCAAAATTTGTCCCGTTGGCTTCATCTCTTCATTCTCGTCGAAGTCCAATTGTCAATTTTTTGTAAAAACTACCATAAATTGAAACCCAACAAACTTCAATTTGCACGGGTTTTGAAGTTTTTTGTAAAAATTCTAATTATTTTCTCAATTTAATAATACAATATTCTAACATTTTGAATCACACAACAAAATATAACATGATAAAACAAAATTTCCTCTGAAAAATAAAAAAAAAATTAATCAAATTTACTGAAAAAACACAAAAAATTGTTCATCATGTGCAACACTTGTGCATTTAACGAGGTTTTTGTACATAAAGGGGCGTAGGTACTAATGGTGCAACACTTTTGTGAGTTTAGGTATTAAAATGCAAAAAAAAAAAAAAAAAGTTGGGATACCCATTTGTAAAACCTGACATAGTTCAGGTATATTCGGTGTTAATAACCCAAATATGTTTTATGATTGTTGTAAAGATGATAGCCGTTTTTAGAGCAAAAACAACCAAAGAATTGAGATTTTCTAACAATTATGAGTAGTTAAATCTCTCTCTTGGATAAGAGTATTATTCATTACTAAAGTACAAGATGTGAGACTTGGTTTTCAAATTTTAATTCAAGTTTAATTATTCAATTTGAGTTCTTCCAATTTATTTGTTTATTATTCAATTCTCTTTTGATTATAATTTGGATCCGTTATAATTATTTGTGGATTGAGTATTTGCTAATTAGAGTTCAATTGTATTGAATGTTCTATGTTTAGTAGCACTTTGATTTTGATAATCGCATGCTAAGCTTTTGTTAATTTCTTAGGAGAACAGTTAGATTAAAGTTTTATGTTTGTAGTACTTGTTTATTGTTGGAGATCTTGTTCGTAATGCTTTTTTGACTTGATTTAGATCACTTTGATTCTAGGTATTTCAGAATTATGATTAGTTTATGATCGTATCTGAAGTAATTAATTGTTTGTGATTTAGAATGAAATTGGCCGTGCTATTTTATTTAACCCATCATTGAATGATTATTGGAATATATTTATGTATGTGATCACATGTTCTTTAGTAATTGAAGATACTCTGACCCAAAGTTTTATCTAATTGTTATTTCCAATATTTTTAAATTGCTTTCTTTAATATTTGAAGTTGCAAGCATAAAATCCCCCATTTGTCTTTTTAATTTTAGTTTAATTGGAATAGAAATAATTGATTATCAGTCTCTGTGGAATTGACCTAAAACTTACCACTGTTATGGTAGTGTTTAATTCAGTCTTATAATTTTGGTGTTTCCGACACACATCAATTGGTTTGGTGCATGATCAACCACAATCATTAATGCCTGACCAACATTTCCATCTTTCCTTTGTGCTGTTCGAAAACACAAAATATGTCTCTTATCCATGAGACTACTAATCCCAAACTAAAAGCTAAATTTTTTTCTTCTATGATTTATCATTTCAATGGTGCTAGATCCAAATTTCAAATGTAGCGGGAACCATATTCGTGAGCTCTGAATATGCAATGTTACTTGTAACCAAGTGAGGTATTTTCAGTCTTTATTTTTTTTTTCAACTCAAAGTGAGTTAAGAAATACATATCAATTGAAGATATACTATTAATCATGGCTATTTAATAAGTTATATTGGAGGAATTATTAATACTTTGACAAAAGAAACTTATAATATTTTCAATTTAATTGATAATGCAAATATCAATATATTTTTGCTATGTTTATTTAATGTTAGGAAAATGTATTTATTTTTTGTATAATGGTTTGGTAATAGAAATATAATCATATTTATTTGGTAGGGAAACTCATTAAATGGATGATCGTAGAAGTTATAGTTTAAAATATGTCACTGCAGATTAGAAATTATGGATTATAATAATTCAGTCACAAAGAGTGGAAGTGAAGGCAAATATGCAATAGATGATGATCATATGCAGACAAATTCAGTGAGTATGAACCACGAAGATGTACAAATGGAATTCGAAGATGGAAAAAAATATGATTCTTTGTCTGCTGAAGACATGATCAGTGAAGAATTTGAGTCTGTCGAATTTGCAAATGAGTTTTATTCATTATATGACAAAATAATAGGATTCGGAGTGCACAAGCATCTATTGGATTTCATGCTTATTAGAATATGAATCCAATGATAGTGCATTCGAAATTGGTTGGGAATCGTCAAGGATAGTAGATTGACATTGAGCATGAGTTGATGCACACTAGCAGGTGGAAGGCCGTATGTAATGATCTTACCTCTAAAGGAACATTTCAAATAAACCCAAGTATAGACAATGCAACCAACAACGAGTCTTGGGAACGATGGTGGCAAGGGGATTATTGGTAAGTTTTTTACTTTGAAATGACATAATGATTGAATCCAACTCCCCATCCTTTACTATGTTATGTATGAAACATAATAGATAACAATGTTAACCATAGTAGAAGCTTATGTATTTAAACTCTTTTAACTCTTAACTTTAATACTATATTGCTGGTATTTTAGATCTTTAGTATAATTTGAATAGTGCCTCACAGTTCGATCGTATAGTTTATTAAATATGGATAGATGAAGTACAAGTTTTAACATAAAACAGTTTATGATTTTCTAAATAATATAAAATGGAAGATAATATACAAAATGATGTGTTCAACGGTTTTAATATAAATCAGAAAAGACAACAACGTGACCTAAACCCAAGCTACTAACAAGTACGCTTGTGCGTAACATGCCCTAAACCCTAAACTAGCATCCTAATTTCTTAAACCACGGTAGCTTAAAAAGAAGAAGACCAACATCCCACAATCTATCACTTTTTTCTTTGTCTTTTTCCCTATTTTGTCTTTCTAGCTGGAGATTGAGCTCTTTTTGCATGCTTGGTGGGTGGTTTGGCAACAAGCTCCAAATGCTCTTTCTCATATGCAATTGCCCATTTGTACAATTTGCCCACTTGAGTATTATGACCATTACATACTAGGTCCAATGCAGTACGCTCTTTCCCTTTTGCGAGTCAAACTACAAAAGTAATAATAATATGTCACAACTAATGACATGGATGGTTGATATATTGACAAAAAAATGCAAACATAGAAAATACAAAGTTGATATTATATATGAGTAATGAACGATTGAAACTTAATTTAGTAGTTGCTTACTTGGAGGTTCGTGGTCTGTTGCATATACTTGATGACATAAAGCCCACATTCATGGCCATTTGGTTGTTCTCCTCGATCTTTTGGGTAATGCAAGAGAAAAGCACCAAAAAAGTTATTTTGAAAAGTTGTTGGATTTCATCAGTGAAGAGAAAATCCAACAACCTTAGCTGCCATAAATTAGTTAACCATGATAACAACTCTCCACATGCATAAGTTCACTAAAATTTATAATATGCATTTCGCAAAAAAATAGTTCAAAACTTTACTAAGGATAATTACAATGGAGCGTGCCAAATCTTCTCGTACGATAGTTTTCCTAGCGCTTGGGAGGGGATCCCATATCTCACAAACTTTTTCGGGCACATAGACAACCATTAGATACCAAAGACCAACAGGATCATGCAGAAGACTGAATATTAGTAAAATATTGACAACGGGATAAAAAATCAGAGTACATGTGGCAGAGTAATATTCACAAATTTAGGAAAACACATCAAGAGTTTATATTTACTAAATTTATTAAAGGAATATTACCCTTGCCTTCTTCTGTTTCATCATAATGATCATGTGCACAGAATGAGTTATACAACAAAATTTCATACTAGAAGGAATATATATATATATATATATAAATGTAAAAATATAAAGGGAAAAAATCAACTTTACGAGTAAATGAACGTACAAATATTTTTTTCTTTCCATTGAACCGTACCTTTTAATCGATAACAATGATTCAATATGCACAAAACTATATTCCATTATGGAGAAATATATGCAGCATAAAAGAAATGGCAACAACTAAACATATACCACCACATTGAAACTTTTATTATGCATAACAGTATATGATATCAAAATAAACACATGAACACTCAATGTACTTACAATCACACATCAATGTACTTACCTTCACCTTCCATGATTAAAAATGGACAATGTATTGCGGGCAAGAGTTGAAGATGATAAACAAATTTGCCTACCTAATTTCCATTATAAGATTCAGAAAATATACAAATAAATCCAAAAACATATAACATAAAACAAAAGTTACTTTTCTTGTTTTGCTACCTACCTACCTACCTAGCAAAGTATGTAAATGGAAAACATGGTTATTTCTCTGGTTTGGTAAAAATGCATGGATGTAAAACTTTTTTACTTTATAAAACTTAACAAAAATTAATTAAGTTCATCATGTCAACTTCATGGTAGTCCATAGTTTCCATTTTTTTAACCGATCAGTTGAGTATACAAAACTAGACTTCATCTACAAAGTTGGAAGTAAACAAGACTTGAGTATACAATAGGATCTCTAGCATTATTAATCGCAGACTTTCCACCAAATTATAAAACAAAGATCACAAATTATAAATTACAAATTCATCAAGCACTTATAAAACAATATAAATTTACATGCTTTTGAGTTTTTTAAAAAACATTATTGACAGAACAAAAATCTAAATATGCTAAAACCACAGAGAAGTCACTAAGAAGAAGTTCTACTTGAAAACTCAGCTTCAGTTGGTTACTTAAACCATGTATGAAAGACTGCAGAATAAGTCAGCATTTCCAATGTGGTGAATACAGTTAAAACTGTTTATCAAGCTTCTAAACCAGAAATGATCATGTATATAATGAACTATGAAATTAAAACTATTTCAAACACACTTGAACATACTAGTGAAAATATATTAGCAAAATAGCAAAAACACCAAGAGAGGCAATTCCACTTTCTTTTCATCAATAATAAAATAAAGATCAACAATATATGCAATAAATCCAGAGAATCAATTTTACACATGCATCTAAAAATTTACTATCTTCAAATTATTTTTATCCAACATTACCGGTTATATAATATCCATATAGATTATACAATTATAAATCGTACAATTATGAACATTGTGGTTAACACTGCTAAACATTAGCAAACTTAAAGAATCTCTAATCAAAACCAGTCTCATTAAAACAAAATTATCTAACAAAATTATATTTGTTATAGAAACAAGTCAAATTGGAATATTTACTTATCTTGTTCAGTGCAAACGTCTCACAAACACTCAAACTATTGTACATCCCTTTGTAAATAAAACTGTATATTTGCTTGACCATCACAAACAAGAAGGGAGAAGAGGAAAAATAAAATTTGAAAAAGCAAACGGCAGGCTGGCGTGAGAAGAAGAGGAGAGAAAAGAAAAAAAAAAGGTTAAAGGTTGAAAGAAGAACTATGAGAAGAAATGGGAGAAGAGAAAAAAAAAATTAGAGATGAAAAGATCTGATGGTGTGAAAAGAAAATGAAAAAAAAGAAAAGAAAAAATTTTGAAGATGAAATAAACTAACAAAAAAAAAGATGGAAGAAGAAAAAAAAAATACTTTTAGAAAGAAAATGGACACACTAGATTGTTCAGAATAAAAAAGAAAAAAAATAAAATTAAAATAGAAAAAATAAAAAATATGCTGAAAAAGAAAGAGAAAAAAAGAAGAAAAATTTAATAGATATTTATAATCAATTACAAATTAAATTTAAAAATTTTATTTAATAGAACTATTAATAAATTTTACTCTAGTCTTTTCACCCTATATTCAAATTCAAAGTTCGACTTCGGACGTATAAAGCTGACTACCATGTTTTAAAATTTAAAATATTAACCCGTTCAATCCCGATTCAATTTCTCTCTCCAAGTTGAAAAAAATCAACCCAAATCTATCTGAGCCAGTTCGGTCCGAATTTATACCTTTACACCACGAAAAGTACTTTAATAAAGGAGAGAAGACTTGGCGAGTACTAGTAATTTATGTTTTTCGAGTAGACTTGTGAAGTGAAGTACTAGTGATTTAATTGGCTTGCAGGAGAGATACAAGACTCGGCATCCTCCAAATCAAAGATATTAGCTCTTCTTTTAATTGGCTTTTTGAACGGAATGCTAAATCAACAAATAAAAGTGCTGATTGTGTTGCAAAACACTTCTTTACTAACGAGTGTAATCTTTATTTTTATTCTTCTTTAATTTCAATCCCTCCTCTATCTTTTTTGTGCTTAATGCTGATTCAGAGAGAGAGGTGGTTTAATCCTTTTTGAGAGGCTTTTTATGCTTTATAATGCAATTCCTTTTATAAAAAAAAAAAAAAGTACTAGTTATTTATCTTTTTCTCTCTCTTTTTTTGTTTTTTTTTTCTTTTAAGGTTATCATAACTCACGCTGTTTTATATATACACACTCTAGAAATTAGAAATTTCCAAGAAAGCTTCAGAGCAGGATTTTTATTTTAGTTAAGCCAGTTCGGTCCGAATTTAGACCTTTGCACCACGAAAAGTACTTTAATAAAAGAGAGAAGACTTGTCAAGGACTAGGAATATGTCTTTTTCGAGAAGACTTGTGAAGTCAAGTACTAGTAATTTATCTTTTTCTCCTTTTTTTTTTTTTTTTTTTTTTTTTTTTTTTTTTTTTTTTTTTTTTTTTTTTTTTTTTTTTTTTTTTTTTTTTTTTTTNTTTCCAGGAAAGTTTCAGAGCAGGATTTTTTATTTTCCCAGTAAATGATAGACCGCAATAATAGCATTGCAGTCTATTGTTTGGACTCGGATGAGTTGAAAAGTCAACAAATATGACCAAGGATTTTCCTTTTGTACTTGGCGGGCATGTATCATCTTATCTTTTAGTACTTGTTCAACTATATATACATACAAACATGACAGCTAGCTATACAATCAATTATGCATAACCTTTTCCATTTAAAGAGCTAGGAAGGAAAAGACAAAAGTAAGTTATATAAACGTTTAATTTGACAAGGGAATTGATCGCGATCGAGGAAGAATGTGGGTGCAACTGTTAGTGCTTCATATGGTAACTATGTCATTGAAAATATTATATACACACCCTGTTTTATATATACACACTCTAGAAATTAGAAATTTCCAGGAAAGCTTCAGAGCAGGATTTTTATTTTAGTTAAGCCAGTTCGGTCCGAATTTAGACCTTTGCACCACGAAAAGTACTTTAATAAAAGAGAGAAGACTTGTCAAGGACTAGGAATATGTCTTTTTCGAGAAGACTTGTGAAGTCAAGTACTAGTAATTTATCTTTTTCTCCTTTTTTTTTTTTTTTTTTTTTTTTTTTTTTTTTTTTTTTTTTTTTTTTTTTTTTTTTTTTTTTTTTTTTTTTTTTTTTTTTTTTTTTNTTAGAAATTTCCAGGAAAGTTTCAGAGCAGGATTTTTTATTTTCCCAGTAAATGATAGACCGCAATAATAGCATTGCAGTCTATTGTTTGGACTCGGATGAGTTGAAAAGTCAACAAATATGACCAAGGATTTTCCTTTTGTACTTGGCGGGCATGTATCATCTTATCTTTTAGTACTTGTTCAACTATATATACATACAAACATGACAGCTAGCTATACAATCAATTATGCATAACCTTTTCCTTTTAAAGAGCTAGGAAGGAAAAGACAAAAGTAAGTTATATAAACGTTTAATTTGACAAGGGAATTGATCGCGATCGAGGAAGAATGTGGGTGCAACTGTTAGTGCTTCATATGGTAACTATGTCATTGAAAATATTAT